>JAODAL010008512.1:0-117071 GCA_025379985.1 Phyllomedusa bahiana
AAATGAGAAAAAGAATCCCAAAAGAAAAAAGGGCACCGGGTGTAACAAAAAGGCTTTAACCACCAGAAATTACCAATGAAGCTCAATTGGCCCACACCATACGAGGGAAGCGCTCCCCAGAAATTGACTGTGTACGGAGGAAGGTTTTGGATTTCTCAAAAATTTTCCGGGCTTCCGAAACTCTCCCTTCAGCACACATTTTTTCCGTTGCTGAAACATCAGGCATTTTAACCTGCGTTTTTTAATAGATGACGGACGCCAGCCTGGGCTCTCATTTGCACCCACTGTAACTCCGGCCCTGGGCCCATCCCTGGGGGCCCCAGGACAGGTATAGTCAAGCCCCATGAAACTAAAAGGGGGGTTGAAAGACTTTTTTTTTTCCGGAAAATTTTTTAAATGGGGGGTTTAGGTTCTTGGGGTTAAAGCTGGGGCCCAAAGACGGTATAGTCAATGTCCTAAACTAAAATGGGGGTTTTGAAAACCCTTTTTTCCGGCACTTTTTAAAAATGAGGGGGTAAAGCGGGTTTGGGGGGCTCATCCCTGGGCCCGGGACAGGTTTATCAATGCCCCTGAAACTAAAATGGGGGTTGAAAACCCCTTTTTTTCCGGGCATTTTTTAAAAATTTTGGGGGGTTAAAATCATTTTTGGGGCTCTTGCTGGGGCCCCCAGGACAGGTAAAGAACCCAATCCCCCAAATGAAACAAAAATGGTGGTTGAAAGACCCCTTTTTTTCCGGGCATTTTTTTTAAAATCGGGGGTTATGCGGTTTTGGGGGCCAAACTGGGGCCCGGGAAACAGGTAAAGCCCAAAGGGTCCATTTGAAACTAAAATGGGGTTGAAAGACCCCTTTTTCCCGGAAATTTTTTTAATGGGGGGGTCATGATTTTTGGGGGGCTCATCGTTCCCGGGACGGGAAAAGTCAATGTCCAGTGAAACTAAAATGGGGTTGAAAGACCCCCTTTTTCGGGCATTTTTTTAAATCGGGGGTTTTATCCGGTTTTGGGGGGGCCTTGCGGGGGCCCCGGACAGGTATATTTTCAATGTCCAGTGAAACTAAAATGGGGGTTTTGAAAGACCCCTTTTTTTCCCCGGGTTTTTTTTAAAGTGGGGGCCCATGCGGGTTTGGGGGCTCATGTTTGCTTCCGGGACGGGGATATTCAATGCCCATTAAAGAAAAAAAGATGGTTCTTTTTTCCAAACTCCCTTTCTGGATTTTTTTAATTTTTGGGTGATGCGGGTTTTAAAGGGTCATGCTGGGGTTTACAAGCGGGGATGGGAAAAGGGTCTGGATTTTTTTTTTTGGGGTTTTTAAAACCTAAGTTGTTGCCTAAAAAGTAGCAGGTACCCCTTTGACTGTTGTGGCTTTTAAAAAATTTCCACTTCCCACCCTTTTGGGGTTTAAAAATTTAAGGTGTTTTTGCCCCCCATAGATTTTAAATTTTCATCAGTTTTCGACTATCGACACAAAAACCCTTTAAAATCGATGGGGGCCGACTATCATCGATGTCGAAACCAAACCGAAAATCCCCAAAAACACAACCCCCTTTTTTCCCCTGTGCGGCCCTTTCAAATGAACCAAATGGCTCCTGTTCCCTTTTTGGTCCCTTTCCGTTGTGCCAAGCACATCTTCCTGGGACGGTTTTGAGTCGTTCCTCCTATGTCCGGATTTGTCCATCCCTGCTCTCTGTGTCTAAGCTCAGGGCCACATAAAACATGTGCTGCCCGGGGCAGAGTGCTTCTCTCCCTTCAACCGCCTCTCCCTTCCTACACCACTGGCATTCTACATAGGCTTCCATCTTAAAATATGTTTTAGCCTGGATACATTTATTACTGAAAGCCTTTTCTTGGAATAGCACGTCTGCTTCTCCCCCCTACTGTTAAAAAAAAACACTACAAAATTTTGCCTTAAAATTACATTTTGATTATTATGTAGATATTGGGGGTCTATAGGTATATTTACTGTATACACTCAAAGCTTTCCAGGCACACATGGAAAACGCACAGCAATAGAGCAGTGTGAAAAGAGCGTTACGTGCCAACCATTGTACTCTGTAAAATGTACTCTATTGGAATAGCAGCTTCATGTCGGGGAGGCAAAATTTCCCCCGCTATCTTTTCGTTTCCAGGTATTGTCAAAAAGACACGAACAATAAAAAGCACGTCCCCATTTTTTTTCTTTTAAGACACAAAATTTTGCTCATATTATGGCTTGACACATCATTTAGACTCCATCTCGTTCTTTAAGACAGGAAATTGTGCCGCATCCAACTATTTTGTTTGGAATAAATCTCAGGGGTACGTGATTTTTTGAGTATAACCTAGGACTTCCCAAAAAAGTCACAAACGTACTAATAAATATGACTTAAGGATTTTGTAACTCTGTAAGATTGTAAGTTCTAATGGGGAATTTTTATGTTTTTTTGTTTATTAGTTTTGATTAATTGCTATTTTGCTTGTTCATCTTTTTTTTTTCAGCTGCTACGCTGATGCCTCTAACCTGTGTCAGTCACAGTACTGGATGCTCACTCCTCAGAAAACTTTAAAAAAATACTTTACCCAAAAAATCTCCCCCATGTGCACCTCCATACATCCCTCCACACATCTCTATCTACCACCCCACCTAAACTCTGTGTTCTTCTGATTATCTAAACTCCTCCATCATCTAAACCTCCCACTCTCGCCTCCAAGACTTCACACATGCTGTACTATATCTCTAGAATCTGCTACCCTGTTCAATCAGATTAAAGGGGTTGTCCAGTTGATGTAAAAAACATAAATCAATAAGGTACTGCTGGTCATATAAAAAAAACTCATATTCAGCCCTTTTTCTTACCTCCATTCTAGTGGCAGCTCTGTGGGCGTCTCTTCACGATCTCCTTTATATACTGTGTTTTGAATTATTATGCAACTTTGATTTAAGTGTCATAGAGATGTCCTTTTTTATATTTCAATTAAACTCATGGAGGGTAGTGTCTCTAAAGGGCTCTTTGGATCACTGAAATCAATCTCAAACACCTGTACTCCATAGTTTGTCTAGTGTGCCCAATCTACCTCTTAACTACCGTCTGTCGGGCATCGGGTATTTCAGTTAGTCTGCAGCAATGTCTTTTGGCGTCGCTGCAGACAGCAGGGTCTGCAGCGACGCAGCAGCGCTGACAACAGAGCTGTACTTCACAGCCTTGTTCCCAGTGCAGCCCCTGCAAGTGCCGGAGAGTGGAGGAAACCTCTACTCCCCAATGCTTAACCCTTTGATTTCCGCGGTTTGTGACCGCAGCATAATCAGAGGGCATTCCCCTGCTCTGTCAGGTGATCAGCACTCCGGTGACCCAACAGAGCCTGGGGAACAGCTGCACAGTCAGCCCTGGGACCTAGAGTAGCCCCAGGGCTGTCTGTGTAATCAGTTAGTGACCAGAACAAACTGGGTGCTGTCCTGATCACTGCCTGTGTCAGACTGACACAGATTATAATGTATTAGCATATATGAATATGCTAATACATTACTAAGTGTAAAAAAAAAAAATTAAAACAGTTATTAATTAATGGGATTTAAAAAAAAGTAAAAAACATTAAAAAAGTGAAGAAAAAATAAATAAAATAAAACTAAATATTTAATAAAAAATAATTGTGCCTACATTACACAAACAGAAAAAACCCTACACATATTAGGTATCCACACGACTGTAATAACCTGTAGAATTAACCTACCAAGTTATTAAGTGTGAAACGTGTATGGTGTAAAAAGCAAATAAAGAAACAAAAAAATGGAAAAAAAAATATATTCTGCAATAATTTATAAGTGAACTTAAACCATTCCCCCAAAAAGTACAACTTGTCCTGAATAAAACGAGGCCTCATATACCTGTGTCATTGAAAAAATAAAAAAGTTACGACTGTTGAAACGCAAGGAGGCAAAATCTAAAAAAATGTGCTGGTCATTAAATATTTTTCAGGCGTTCGGCCTAAGGGGTTAAAGGACGTTCCACATTATTAAGCAGCCACAGATTTCTAGTGAAAGAAAAAGGATCCCTCTGCTGCCAAAAACCATAAAATAATGCAATGCCTTAGATGAGGCATAAAAGTATTAGATACTTAACAAAAACTTAAGCGGGATCATCGTACTGTCAAGAGATTTGTGGCTTATTCCGAGCACAGACAAGCGCATTACACATACTAGTAATGATACGTTATGCGCCTCTGTTACGCAATGCACGTCGATAGAATCGACAGACAAATGCCTTGTTTGCACTAAGGGTGCCTTGGGAGTACGCGCTGATCAGCGCGAGCTCCCGAAACACATGGCGTCAGGAGCGTAGATACAGGGGGTGCAGCGGTAGCAATCGCTACTGGGCCCTGCAGCCTAAGGGGGCCCATTAGCCCTTCTGCCACATAAGAAGACACCAGCATTGTAAATGGCACTAGGTAACTGGGGGCCCCATTACACTTTTTGCACTGGTCCCCAAGAGCTTGAAGTTACGCCTCTGCATGGCGTACTGTATGCGCTGCAATTACACCCTGTGAACATACCCTAAAAAGTCAACTAGACAAGTACACTGAATACAGTGCTGAAATTAAGAAATATATTCTAATGGTCACAGATTTTCTATTGAGACATAATTATTTTTGTTTTGATACTAACTTCTTCTTACAAATCCAGGGGTGCCCGATGGGTTTGTGTTTTTCTCCTTCATGGGACAACATCTGTGTAGCCCGGTAGGAGGAGGAGTTTATTTATTCTGTGGATAATATTTTTGCCTTGAATATTTTCTGATATGGGAGATATATTGACGATACCTTGCTAATTTGACAGGGGTTGTCTACCGGGATATCGGATTTTGTTAAATACATCAATAACAATCAAGAAAACCTGAGATTTACTTTTGACGCCCATCAGAGGGAGATTAATTTCTTGGATTTCAAATTAACAGGGGATCCTGAAAATGGAAAGATACACAGCAGCACATATAGGGAACCCATTTAAGATAATTCCTTATTTCATGTGACTAGTTGTCATCCTCTGCATGTAATTTCTAATCTCCCTACTGGGGAATTCATCAAGGCCAAGAGGAATTGCATCTGCTGTTGTGATTATCAAGTGGAAAAATCCCTTATTATGAATAGATTGACTAATAGAGGTTATAAACATCATATGATTCAAAGGGCAGCCAGCTTGGTAGATAGAAGGGACAGAAAGGACCTTATGTTCAGATCGAAGTCTGCAACTAGTACTGAGGATAAGCCTCTCATGCATTTCACCACGCAATACAGTAGGCACTTTCCAGATAGAGTGAGAATTGTATGGAATTATCTGACACTCTTGTGCACAGACCCTTTATTGAAAAAAATTTTGAAGGATGGATGTAGGTTTATCCCTACGAGACCACGTACTATAGGGAATATAATATCACTGAGCATGTTCTCTAATCAATATACTTGCGAAAAGGATAATTGGCTTTCAGTGAAAGGTTGCTTTAAATGAGGCACGGGAGATGTGGTGCGTGCCAATATATGGTAAAAAGTCGGAATTTCACCTCCCTAGTCACATATAAGATATATGACATTTCTACCTTCCTGAGCTGCCATAGTAAATATGTTGTGTATACCATTTTGTGTGATGCATGTAATGTGCAGTATATCGGATGTACAACACGTAGTCTACACAGTGGGAGTAGGGAGCATGTCTATGACGTTAACCATTCTGGTACATGTAGCATGTCGGGTGCTTCCAGACATTTCCGAGATGTACACCAGGAGAACCTAGAACATTTTAAAGTGATTGCTATTGAAAAGGTTAGGAAACCGACTAGAGGGGGAGATTGGAGAAGACTTTTAGTGGACAGAGAAGCTTTTGGGATTTTGGCATTGGACACGTGGTATTCACTAGGGCTGAATTATAAGACTGACCTAATGTACATTTATGAAGGATACTATGGAGGTTATTATGTGCATGGGAGGTCTTTGTGTGTATATATGGAGATGTAAGCATAAAACCTTTTATATATTGTTACTATCTATGTAATAATAGGATTAGTATAAGTGTTTGAGGTATCATCATTTATAATGTATGTGATGGGATGACATCTTTAGGCTATTTGTTCTTGGGATACAAACAGTTAAGTGTTCAGGTGCAGGAAGGGATCAAACCCAGATAAGCTATTTAAGAGAGGTGTTTGGGATTGCTTGGCTATTACGATTAAGAGCCAGAGAAGCGTCTCGAAACACGCAAAAGTGCAGTCTATTTTGTTCTTAATATGTTTTTAATAAGAAAAAACACATACAATTTTGGGGGCATATTCACAGCTCAATGGCTGGACTAGACTGAACCCAGCAGCAGGCAGCTCTGGCCTATATGCTACCTAGGAAAAATTAACAGGTGCAGCTAATTGCTGAGAAGCAGCTCACATATCCCACTGCTAGGGGAACAATTAGATGATAAAAAACTGCACATTAGTTTAATCCTAAGTAATGTCCCATTTTTTGTATGTGTTTTTTCTGTAAATTATTAGTTTAGGGATTCGCAAGCCATGAGGACCGTTGACACCAGTTACAAGCTTGCATATTGGGGCCCCTGTATCAACTAATACCTCATATTTAAAACATTTTTCCAGTATGTCATATTTTTTATCTGCCCAACAGTGCTGGGGAGCGGAGGGTGTCTGTGTTTTGTGTTGGACACCCAGAAAGTGCTGGACAGCCCTCCTAATCTAATAGTATGGGTGTCACTAATAGGTTGTAAACCAGCATGGTGCACCATACGCATCTGTATTTATGGCACCCTTCTGTATCGCCTTATTTATATGCAACTGTAGTGCCAGCAACCACCCCCCTCATGCAATGAGAGTATGTGAGTGGTTGTTTCATTGGTATATTTGCATTTGTTAAATCTCCCCATGCATTATACTGTGGCTTCTGCATACTGGTGTGAACAGGTATTAAACTAATGTGCAGTTTTTTATCATCTAATTGTTCCCCTAGCAGTGGGATATGTGAGCTGCTTCTCAGCAATTAGCTGCACCTGTTAATTTTTCCCAGGTAGCATATAGGCTAGAGCTGCCTGCTGCTGGGTTCAGTCTAGTCCAGCCATTGAGCTGTGAATATGCCCCAAAAATTGCAATGTTTTTAATAAGACCTAAATGAAATGTGCATTTTATTTTTCTAAGAGATTTTTCACAAGTGCTGGAAATCTTTATGGTATACCTTATCTTCTGAGCTGTGCAGCATCTACAGCCGGATGCATCTCTGTGTTTGCATAGTGATAACCTTGGACTTCAATTAAGTCCGGAACCACTGGTGAGCGAATCTCTTTTTTTCTTGTGTGAGACTGAAAAAAATATGGTGGACCGGGCGCTCGTTTCAAGGAACAAATCCTCGTGGTCGATGGCGTTGGATAAAAGAGTATATTTATTCCATATAAAAATGCATACGGTGCTAACCTTAGCATAAAATAGTAACACACATAACGCGTTTCGTGCCCTGAAACGGCACTTTCTCAAATGATACAGTGTCACATATAGAAGACAACATGGTAAAAGCACTCTTATTTAAAAAAAAAGAATCACATTCGATTGGTTTAGGGTTAATCCATTCGGCGCTCTTATTGCAGTGCTTAAAAAGAACTTGCCGGGAAAAGAAAACCAATAGAAAATTTAAATCCTAAAGATAGGAATAAAAATTGAAGCTGATTGGCTAATAAAAAGGAGGGAAATTCAAATTGACCAATGGGACGGGGAGCTACTCCCGTCTCATACATTTCTATGGAAATGAAACATCCAATTAAAAAGCTACACTGTACCTAAATGCTGATTGGTTACACAGCGGAGGGAAGATTAAATTAGCCAATAAGCGATAGTTTTCCAAGTCTATATTATTCTATGGGGATCGTGGCAGCGTTTCCTACTAAAAAAATCACGGACGTTCTTGAACTTACATGTGCACTCCAAGGTAGGGAAACACCTCCAGTTAGTGAGGGCTAAAATCCAATTCCAGAAAGAGATGCTCATTACACTTGTAAGCACCTATTGCGTTCTGGATCTAATCGGCACTTAGGGGAAGAGCTGCAGAGGCCAAACAAAAGTAGTGTATCAAGCCTTTCCTGTGCTACATAGTAAAGCAAAATTATATTTAAATCGCAACTGTGTAAAAAGCGATGATAGCATTCAAAGTGTTTGTGAATAACATCATGGTATACCGACTGCTTTCAGTCCAAAAAATGAGGTGATTGGGAAAAATCACTCTCAGTTTTCTCCATAGGAAGCGGAGAACACTCTGAGGAGCAGAAAAATGTATATCTGTGACAATGTAAGGGTGCTGCACAATGAATAATCATATGGCATGGGAAAATTATTAAAACAAAACCGACTGGATAAAAATAATATAAAGTCGTTGGAAAATATGAATTACCTGGGGCTACATTGTGAACTATATTAAATAATATACCCAAATATAAATTATATATCTGACTAGATGATATACAATATGTATAAAAATATGTTTTACAAAATGTATAAATGTGCACTTGCTGATATGGGTATGAATAATAGAGTACTACTTGTAAATCAAGTGAAAAAAAATTAAGAAATGAGTTCCACAGCCTCATTTAATCCCCTGGGGTTTATAGTCTGCAGGGTAAACATCCAAAAAACCTCCTTTTTTTGCAGAATCTGAAATCTATTGTTAGTATCTGCTGGTACATGATCGATAGGTAGTATAGTTAATCTATTTGGGTTTTGATCATGATGTTCTCTAAAATGCTTGGCCACACTCTGTTGTATGTCACCTTTCCTAATGCCCATTAAGGCGCAGATGCAGTGGGCGTGTGGTCCTTCCCACATATTGAAGTTTACAATCGCATTCAATAATGTAAATCACAAATGCGCTTTTGCAATTTAATTGGTACTTAATTTTAAAGGAAGCCTTGGTGCTATTTGAAATAAAGTCGCTCGCTGTTTGAATAGATGCACAACACAAGCATGAGCTGTTCCCACAAGGGCTACTCCCCGGTTTTTGTTCCTTTTTGACTTTAGTTTCATTCGGGCCCCGTACCAAACTTGGAGCCACCATGTTTTTTATATTAGGTGCTCTTTTAAATATTAAATTGGGCCGTTCGGGTAAAATTTTCTGTAGGAAAGGGTCTCTCTGTATAATGTACCAATATTTTTGCAGTACCTGTTTAATTTGTGTGTGGGAAGAGCAATATTGAGTAATTCATGAAAATTTCCTCCGAGTATCAAAAATCTTAGTTCTATTTTTATTTGAGGGGTCTTGTTTATTTTCAATTTTTTTAGGTATTATACAATCTTTTTGTTCTAAAGATGCAATTTTCTTTGCCGCATCATTTAATAGTGTCAAAGGATAACCTTTTTCTAGAAAACGATTTTTCAGAATTTCTGTCTGTTTCTTACACATATCATTATCAGAGCAATTTTTCCGGACTCTTCTATGTTGGCCGTATGGTATATTATTGATCCACGGCCTGTGAGGGCCACTTTTAAAATGGATGTAACTATTAATGTCAACCTTCTTGAAGAAGGTAGCAGTTTTGAAAGAACCCTCTTGCAGTGAAATCTCAATATCTAAGAATTCAATTCTGGAGCAATCACTATGTTCTGTGAACTGTATACCCCAATTGGTGTTGTTGAGATCCGAAATAAAGGACTGCATTAATACCAAGGGACCGGTCCAAATAAAGAAGAGGTTGTCTATACACTCACCGGCCACTTTATTAGGTATACCTGTCCAACTGCTCGTTAACACTTAATTTCTAATCAGCCAATCACATGGCGGCAACTCAGTGCATTTAGGCATGTAGACATGGTCAAGACAATCTCCTGCAGTTCAAACCGAGCATCAGTATGGGGAAGAAAGGTGATTTGAGTGCCTTTGAACGTGGCATGGTTGTTGGTGCCAGAAGGGCTGGTCTAAGTATTTCAGAAACTGCTGATCTCCTGGGATTTTCACGCACAACCATCTCTAGGGTTTACAGAGAAGGTCCGAAAAGAAAAAACTTCAGTGAGCGGCAGTCCTGTGGGCGGAAAAATGCATGTTGAGCCAGAGGTCAAAGGAGAATGGGCAGACTGGTTCGAGCTGATAAAAAGGGCAACAGTGACTCAAATAGCCACCCGTTACAACCAAGGTAGGCAGAAGAGCATCTCTGAATGCCAGTACGGCGAACTTTGAGGCAGAGGGCTACAGCAGCAGAAGACCACACCGGGTGCCACTCCTTTCAGCTAAGAACAGGAAACTGAGGCTCCAATTTGCCCAAGCTCATCGAAATTGGACAGTGAAGATTGGAAAAACTTTGCCTGGTC
Source organism: Phyllomedusa bahiana (assembly GCA_025379985.1). NCBI lineage: Eukaryota > Metazoa > Chordata > Amphibia > Anura > Hylidae > Phyllomedusa > Phyllomedusa bahiana. The sequence continues at coordinate 10,306 of JAODAL010008512.1, forward strand.
TGATGATCTCGATTTCTGCTGCGACTTCAGATGGTAGGGTCAGAATTTGGCGTCAACAACCCTGAAAAGCTGGGGTCCATCCTGCCTTGTACAACGGTTCAGGCTGTGGTGGTGGTGTCATGGTGTGGGGAATATTTTCTTGGCACTCTTTCGGCCCCTTGGTACCAATTTAGCATCGTTGCAACACCTTGTGGAATCTATGCCACGAAGAATTGAGGCAGTTCTGAAGGCAAAAGGGGGTCCAACTCGTTACTAGCATGGTGTACCTAATAAAGTGGCCGGTGAGTGTATATTTCTTATATAAACGTATGTGATTCTGAAAATGGCGATGCGAATATATAAACTCAAGCTCAAAGACCCCCATGAACAAATTTGCGTACGAGGGAGCTATCCTCGTACCCATTGCGGTGTCTTTAACCTGCCTGTAGGTGGCGCCATTTTTTCACTTTTCTTTTTTTCTTGTGTGGTATACCTTGCATAGCATAATTGATGCGCCTAATCTAGGCACGTAGCATAATGCAGGCGCATAGCATATCATTGCTAGCATACTCGATGCACCTACATTATACGCATTCAAATGTGTCGGACCTGGCGTATAATGCGCCTAGTTTTGGTGTACTACAGTTCATTTATATAGAAAATAGGGCATCAGTTTTTTGGCGCAAAATACACCAAAAAAAAGGCAAAGCCCTAACGGGACATGTTGCCCCTAATCTTTTTTTCTCCAGATGAATGGGATGTGTCGTTGTCTTTTGAGGGGGTTTTACATGAAATAGCTTTTCACCATACTTCTTGTAGGAGCCATTTATATATTTTATATAAATTAATAATGTCTTCCCAGAGACATCTTTTCAAGACCAAATAAGTTTAATTCGTTAAACCTCTCTTCATAACTAAGATGTTCTATTACCCTCATTAGTTTGGTTGCTCGTCTTTGCACTCTCTCTAGCTCCATTACATCCTTTCTATAAACTGGAGCCCAGAACTAAACAGCATATTGCAGATTTGGATGTACCAATGCTTTATATAGTGGTAATATCACAGCCTTGCCCCACGAGTCCCTGTCTCTTTTTGTACACGCCAATAGCCTCCTGGCAAGCTAATTGACACTGCATGCTGTTCTGTAATCTGTGATCTACAAGAATGACCAGTTCCTTCTCAACAACAATTCTCCGACTTTTTGGCCTCTAGGACATATGACACCTGCAGATTATTAGTACCCACATGCAGAACTGTACATTTATCCACATTGAACCTCATTTGCCAGCTGGATGCCCAAACATTTAGTGTATCTAGGTCTGCTTGTACTTTATGAACATCTTCCATAAATTGCACTACACTACATTGCTTGGTGTCATCTGCAAAAATAGAAACCGTGCTATTGATCCTCTCCCCTATATCGTTAATAAATACATTGAATAAAAGAGGACCCAGTACTGAGACTTGGGGTACACTGCTTATAACTGGGGACCATTCAGTTGGAGACATTTACCACCACTCTTTGAGTACAACCCAATAGTGAGTTTTTAATCCAGTTAAACACTGTTATTTCTAACCCACTAGACTTTCATTTGCCCAGTAATAGCTTATGAGGGACAGTATCAAACAGCTTTGCAAAGCTTAAAAACACTATATCCACAGCCGCTCCGCTTTCCAGACTTCTACACACTTCTTCATAATAACAGATCAGGTTGGTCGGACAACTTCTGTCCTTAGTAAAACCATGCTGACAATCACTTATCCTCAGCCACATATTCCTGTATATAGTCCCTTATGAGCCCCTCAAACAGTTTTTCCACAATAGATATTAAACTTACTGGTCTATAATTACCTGGGCAAGACTTGGAGCCTTTTTTGAAGATGGAAACCACATTTGCCTTGCGCCAGTCTTCTGGCACTATACCAGTTACCAGATAATCTCTAAATATCATATACAGAGGCACACCGACAACCGAGCTGAGCTCTTTAAGAACTCTTGGGTGTATGCCATCAGAGCCTGAAGCCTTGTTCACATCCAGTTTATTTAACTTGGCTTGGCCCATTTCAACACTCAGCCAATTTATTATATCAGTTAATGTATTAACAGTCCTGGCACTGCCTATCTTTGCACTGATCCCACCCACATCAGCTACATTCTCCTCATTTGTATATACAGAGCTGAAGAACCTATTTAGTAGCTCTGCCTTCTCCTGATTCCCAGTGACCAGCTCCTTATTACTGTTATTTAAGGGTCCTACATACTAAAACCATTTTTTGGGCATTTATATGTTTAAAGAAATTCTTAGGGTTTGTTTAGTTGTCCTTTGCCACCTGTCTTTAATTTTGTATTTTAGCTGATTTGATTACCTTTTTTACAAATTTATATTATCTGAATGCCTTTATTTATTTTATATTACCTTTTAACAGAAAGAAGAAGCCATGTTGGATTTAATTTTACTTGCCCTTACTTGTTACCTATAGGAATACATTTTGTAATTTAATTCCCCAAAGTATGTTTAAAGCCCTCCCATTTGGCTTCTACATCACTATTTGATAACAGCTGCTCCAAATCTATGTCCTGTAGTGCGGCCCTCAATACAAAGAAATTGACCTTTTAAAAATTAAGGGCCACATGTATGAAAATTGTCTAGGTCGAAAACTCACTTTATTGCCCATAGCAACCAATCATAGCACTCCTTTAATTTCATATAGTGCTCTGGAAAAATGAGAGAGGAGCTCTGATTGGTTGCTATGGGCATCGAAGAAAGTCTTAGACCTAGGCAGTTTTCATACATGAAGCCCTAAATATTTTTGCCCTCCCGCTCTGTGCTTGTTTCTCCCAATTCAGACTAAAATTAATTATATTGTGGTCGCTATTACCAAGGTTTTCAGTGACCGCTCCAACAACATTGTTAGAAATTACCAGATCCAACATAGCATCACTTCTAGTGAAATCTTCCACACACTGCCCCATAAAATTGTCCTGTAACAGGTTGAGGAACTTCCTCCCCTTGCAGTTACAGCAGAACTGTGACAAAATCGGGGTAATTAAAATCACCCATTATCACCACAGTACCTGCCTGTGCTGCGTGCTCCATTTGTTTATACTGCTGACCCTCTATCCCCTTAGTGATGTTTCTGTGTTAACTCCCCCCCTTGTATATCTGCCTACAAGGTTTCCACATCTTCACCCGCTATTGCTTCTTTCACACTTGTCTTCATATCACTCCTTACATACAGACACACTCCTCCTTCCTTCCTGTTCGCTCTGTACTTCCTAAATAGAGTAAAACCCTGAAGGTTAACAGGCCAATCATACAAGGAGTCCAGTCATGTCTCAGCAACACCAACCACATCAGTCTACTCCTATAGAACTAGTGATTCAAGCTCCCCCATTTTGTTTGCTAGACTTTTGGCATTTGTGATTAGACACTTTAAATTCCCATCCAGTTTTACACATTCAGTAGATGGCATGGCATTATATATAACATGTTCAGTAGAGGGTATTGGGCTATACATTACACCTCGAGTAGATGGCATTATACATTACACTTTCAGTAGACGGCATTGGATTATATATGACATCTTCAGTAGATAGCAGGTAAATATACATTACACATTAAGTAGAAGGAAAGGAACAACATGAAATATTGTTGAAATCCTTATCCACTGGTCTAGTCCACCCCCCAGTCCACTTATCCATCCGCCGATATAGTCTGGCCACTCTCTAACCTATCTATCCCTGCATTTTCTAGATTGTTCTCCCTCCTCATCCCTAGTTTAAATATTTCCGCACCCCTTCTAGAAATCTCTTTCCCATCACAACAGATCCCTTATATTCAGGTACAATTTATCTGTAGAAAACAGATTGTAACCTAATAAAAGGAATCCAACCCCTTCTGTCACCAACACCAAGACTTCAGCTACGCATTTAACTCCCTGAGCTCCCGCTATCTATCCTGTGTTGCGAATGGCACTGGCAGTATTCCGGAGACAACAACCATGAAGGTCCTTCCCGTCAGCTTGGAGTCTAGTTCTTTAAAATTATTCTTTAGGATTCTCCACCTACCATGTATTCTGTCATTGCTTCCAACATGAACCATGACAACTTGGTCATCGCTAGCCCCTCCCAGTAATTTATATACCTGGTGTACCACATGCCAAACCCTTGCACCAGGGAGGCAAAGCATTTGGTTGTGGCGGTCTTGGTGACAAATTATTCTATCCGTCTTCCTGATTATAGAATCCCCTATAAGCACTACCTGTCTTTTCCTACCTGTATTATTATTCCCCCCTCTTACTAGTTGGGCTTCTCTTCTGGTTGCAGGGAAGAGCAGTATCCTCTAGGGTTACCATTTCTGAGACTGATGCCCTAGCATTATCACCCAATTTGACAATTTTGCTAGGGATCTCAGGAGCAGAAGTGGTCTTGCTTTTTCTGGTACCACTAGAACTCCCTCTAACTTCATTAACCCAGCTACAAGGCTCATCCTTTTCATAAATTACTCCACCCCAACAGTTCTTTACAATGCTTTGTAACTCTGTTGTGCATAATTATTTGGAACAGTGCAGTATCAGTTTTTTTAATTTTGAAAAAACAAAAAAACAAAACATAATTTGAGTAATAAAACTTCATTTATACTTTGATGATTTCAACATTCTGTCATTTGTATTGACCATTTAGGTCAGAGCAATATCATTTGCATAATAATTTGGAACACAGTATTGTTTTGAATACTTTTGGATGTGCAATTTTTAAAATAGAGTATTTTATGGGAGTTCCTAAAATACAGGCTCCTCACAGCCGCATCAGAACTGAACTGGTCACTAAAAATCTTTTAGAAATGTAAAAAATTGCTGCTTATTTTATAAGCCTTCTAACGTCCTTAATATAAAGGATTACAACAGATGATGCCAATATACACTACTCGTCCAATAAATTGACGTTATCAATTTGAATTGGGATTCAAATAGTCCTCATCATCATGCTGTTCACATTTTGACATCATGAGACCAAGGTAACACCTTACAATTGATCAACAGTACCTTGCTAGGCTTCAAGCAGGATGCTCTCAGATGGCCACTGAGCTCAGTGTCATATAGTGTCATCAGCTGGTTGCAACAGAGATACAGAGAGACTGGACGAGTCACAGAAAGGCAAAGTGGATGCCCATCATACACTGATGAGCGCTTTATTGTAAACAATGGCCTGTGAAACCGGATGCTGAATGCCACACAATTCCAGGCACATTTAAGGGAGGTGAGAGGAAACCAAGTGTCACATCTGAAAATTCATAACCGTTTACATTGCATGCTGCGTACCAGATGACCGGCGAGGGTACCTGACCAGTTCCTAACTTGGGTGATGCATAGCGCTCTCCTTGACATCTCCTGCATTGCTGGTGGTCATCATTTCTGGACTTCCAAAAAAATGAATGGACAGAGCAGCGCAATCTTCTCTAAATTCAGCTTGTAATTACAAGATGGCTCCAGACCCAAAGTTTCGAGGTAGGGCAACCTCTTTAACTACAGTTTGATGACTGTGAATGGAATACATTTTGGTGGAAGATACTTTACCAGCACAATTTTAGTTAGTTTATAAGATGATATCTAATCAATGTAGCCCGGCGTTTTCAGGACCATTTAACAGTACATTCTACATTACACCTGAACAAAAACTCAAGAACTCCATGGATGGAATGGAAAAATAAGCTAGAGTATCTTTGATCAAATCAAGACTATTATTCTACATGAAGCTCATATGGCAAGAACAAAGCTATCTTATTTCACACATCCAAGAAGATCAAGCTCAATTGAAAATAATGTTATGCTAGGAACTGTTAAAAGGAAAGGAGTCACTCAGGACCAATATGGATACAATCACATAAATCATGTGCATCTCATTGAGAAGTATAAAACCCCAAAGGGAACAACGGACTTGCTGGAGAAACTCTATTCATGTGGTTGCTTGGAGTGGATATGGCTCTGTACAACCTCCAAGCATGTGAATCCATAATAAGGTAACAATAGAAGAAATGTCTGAAAATAGATGTTTTTTTGTCACATTCACATGGAATCTGAGAGAAAATAAAATGTGGCATTCTCCATCAGATGTCACGTTGCAGAGGAATTCCTTCCTAGAAGCAACATTGATGATGGGCCTCAATTATCAAAACCGACCTTGTCGTCCATAACAACCAGCCATAACACAGTGTTCCAGTTTTCACAGCGGTTTAAGAAATGATTAGCAACTATAAGCTACAAAGTCTATACATGTTCTGGTACAAAAGGCTCCTTACTACTGCTAATAAAACAGAGCTTTTATAAATTACTGGTTTGTCATTTTAATAACAAAAGAAATTGCGAAATGAACAACTCAAACTCCAGTTACATCACCAGTGTTTGTTGGTATAACTGGAAAAAGATATCCTAATGTATACTGCAGGGGAGCCATAGGAGCCTATAGGACAATTGTAGTCTTTTTTTGGACTGTTTGCATGGGGAAGTGGTTTTTGCACTCCATCCAACTGCACAGGTTTCTTAAACAAATCAGGTTAAAGCTCCTTGAAATGTGAAGGTCTGAACAGACACCTAGAGAGTACACACCTATCAAAAAAATCCGGGCCAATAACTGTGGAACACAACGTATGGAGTCTAAATCTTGAACTATACAACACCAAAAGACCAATCTATTGGTGTTGTATAGACACCTAGAGAGGTAACATATAGAGTAGGTTCCCATCTGGATTAAGGTCACATTGCCGTTGGTAGATGGGCTTTCACAGTTTTGATCAAAAATGTACTCTAAGAACCTCAAATTTTTCATATTTTCCAAAGTAGCAGAAATGCTTTTCCAAAAAAATTCCTATGTCCCCTTTGACTGTTTTTAGTGCTTGTAGAGTGCTGCTGATATTGTGTTGTGTTTTCATTCTTTTGGACTATGTTGGCTCTACTACCAGTTTGGGCGACATGTCAGAATTGAGCTGCGCCATTTTTTGGCCTATTTTGTAACTGTAATAAGCCCACCGCCAATCGACCAGGCGATCTTAATACAGGTGGGAACCTACACTATTTTTTACCTTGTTGTATTGAGGTCACCTTGTCGATTGGCAGTGGGCTTCTTACAGTTTTGATCAAAAATGTACATTAAGAACCTCAAATTTTAATGTATTCAAAGTAGCAGAAATGCTTTTCCAATAGTTCCTATATGCCTTTTGATTTCTTTTTAGTGCTAGCAGAGTGCTGGCGATATTGGATTGTGCTTATATTTTGCTGCCACACCAGTGGGCACCTATGCTCATTTTTTTCAAAAAAACTTCTTGGATGTGTAGACCAAGTATTGTTTTTCAGATTGTTTGTATGGGGAAGTGGCTGCCGGACTTTGGCTTTTGCACTCCGCCCACCTGCACAGGCTTTTAAATCAATGCAGAGTAGCTTGTAGCTGGAATCTACATTCCCTGAAATGTGGAGGTCTGAAAAGGCACCAAGAGAGGTAAAAAATAGCATAGGTTCCCACCTGTATTGAGGTCGCCTTGTCGATTGGCAGGTGGATTTATTACAGTTTTGATCATAATGTACTCTAAGAACCTCCTATTTTCATGTATTCAAAGTAGCAGAAATGCTTTTCCAATAGTTTCCATGTGCCTTTTGTTTGTGAGTGGGCAAACTTACACAATCAGCAAAGGATCAAATAATTATTTCCTTCACTGTACGAGGCAGAAAATCTGCCTCAGAAATTCAGCGTAATTTCCTCAACTGAATTCCACGTTCATAAATGTCAGTGCCGAATTCCATAGTGTGAACATACCCTAACGACATCTATTGAAAGAAGTGTTACTTAAAGTCACATATAACCTTTTAAAGAGCCTTGAAACATGACTAGGTATTTAAAACTGAGCCAAAAGCTCAGTCCATACAAACAGTCTCCCATCTGCAGACAGACTTTATCTATACAAGACATGGGAAACTTTTAAGCAATGTTTTCATATGCATATTTTAACAGGATATTTGGTGATTGGTTCTAAAGTTAGCGTAAATTAAGTTGTCTTCTACTAGATGCTTGGGAACTTGAAATATTAGGCATACAATACTGAGTCAGAGCGAAGAACCCTCTGGTTCTGGTAAAGTCTCTGCCTAGAGAGAGCTACTGAAAACATGTGTGAAAATTTCCAAGCCGTAAATGCTCCACCAAAATTTAAATATTCAAATAAGCTGTAGGGAAGAGAGCTAGGACTCTAAAGAAAGAACCACAAAACAGCTGTCTGCAGATGGAATACTGTCTGTATTGATTGAGTTATTGGCTTGGCTTTAAATCACTTTTCATGTTTCAAGATTCTTTAATGGGTTGGATAAGACTTTAAGGAACGCTACTTCAAATAGGTGGTACTGAAGTCCTAGCTCTATTCCCTTTAACTTATTTGAATATTTAAATTTTAGTGAAGCATTCATGGCTTTTTAGTCTCCATGCATTTTATGGTAAATATCCCATTGATAGCAATTATGTTTCTGTTAGATCCACAACAACCTGTTACAGTAATGGTTTTAGAGTATTAGGGTATATTCACACGACATTTGTTAAATACGTATTTGGGTACATTTTATGTACCGAAAAATGGATCCCACTATGTATTTAACAATGTTCAAGTGTGATTACATTAATTTCAATGTAAAACATGCATATTCTTTCAGACTACTTAAGTCCACTACATAGGAGGCTGATGTCAGCTGCTAATTGCAACCGACACCTGCTGCTAACAGCAGAAAATGTAGCTGGATCTGATCCCTGTTGTTTAACCTTTTAGTTGCCACGGTGATCACAACCACAGCGTCTAAATGAATGAGAATTGGTGCCACACACTGTTTCTTACTATGATCGGCACCCCTGTGGCAAGATCACTGGGTACGAATCCATTAACATGATAGCTTGAAGCCTAATGAAGGCTTCCATAGCTGCCATGTTTAAGCTTCTATTACTTCCTGTCCAGTTGGAACATATTTGTACTGACGATCAAGTCCCCTAGTGGTCAGGTACCCTATGGGAATTCAAAGTTTAAGTGAAAAAATAAAAATAAAACTATAAAATAAAAGAAAAAATACAAATTAAATAAGTAAAAGTTTTACATATACATGTAACTGGTATTGCTGTGTCTGTAAAAGTGTAAAATAAAACATCATTTATCCTGTAAAATGAACACCTTAGAAGAAAAAAAAAAACAAATTCCAAAATTGCATTTTTTAGTTCATTTCACATGCCCTTAAAAATTGGAATAAAAAATAATCAAAAAGTTGCATTTATCCCAAAATGGTACCAATAAAGAGTACACATCAGCCCACAAAAACACACCCTCACATAGTCCATAAGTGGAAGTACAAAACAAGTTATTGGCTGTAGAAAATGGTGCTGCAGCGCAAATTTAAGTAGAGAATGATTGCATTTTTTTTACCGTAATAAAACATAAAGAAAACCCTATATATTTGGTATGCTGGAATTGTATAAACCTTCAGAAAACAGAGAAGACATCAGTAATACTGAAGGGTGAGCATCATAAAAACGGAATCCCTGCAAACATGGCACAAGTAAAATTTTTTCACATTTCCCCTCAGAATTTTTTGGGGGTTTCCCAGTATATTCTATGGTATTGGACAATGACACCATTAAAAAGTACATCTTGTCCTGCTAAATAAATGCCCCCATATGTCTATGTAGATGGAAAAATAAAAAAGTTATGGCTCATGGAAGGCAGGGAGGGGAAAAAAAAGTAGGGCGACATGTATGAGTCTGGTGCAGACTCTCAAGCTCTACCTCTGTTTTTCCGACAATAGGTATGAAAGTGATACATGGTAGTTTACAAATGTGTCCCATTCTATGCCAGTCTCAGCCAGGCCACTTTCAAACTGGTAGGAATTTTGTATGACACTTTCGTACCAAACTTTGGTGCATTTTACAAATCTTGTGCAACACGTCCGCTCAATTCTGATGCATTCAAAAGTGTTTTGTCTAGCACAGATTGTGGCAAGTTTTGGCATACGAAGGTTCATATAAAAGGGCTACAACAGTTTCTTTGGCTCAAAACATGCCAAAAAAAATGGGGCAGCCCCGTTCATGCATGTCACTCTTAGAGTCATATTATTATGACCAGCTGTCAGGAAGGGGTTAAAAGATGAAAAGTGTGAGTCCTCAGTTTTTGAAATATGTTAATGGCATATTTACAATATAATGACAAATAGCAAGCTTTCAAGACTACCTAGAACTCTTCATCAGGCATCGTTTAATACAATACCTGAAGAGTTACATAGGGCATTGGAATAATGCAGTAAATGAGTCAAGTGATGTACAGTAGAACATCAACGTAAGAGTAAACAGCTGGAGCAGTAAATTGTAGGAGCGCTTTATAGACAAGGAGTATGAAAGGTTCATCTCCCTCTAATTGATAGGTGGTCCATAGTTACCTTGCCCTTGCCCCTCATGGTCTGAGGGGCACATCCCTTAAGTGATTTGGAGTAGAACTCTTGCACTCCTAGACTCTTCTGTGTCTCTTGGCTTTGGATTTTCCATTAAATACCAAAACTTTCATGTCTGTGATGGTGTGGTCAGGGCCACAAAGATGTTTTGCTACCAGTAGATCTGTCAGTATTTCTTGTGTGTGCCAATGACAGTCCATTCTTGTTCTGAGCTGTCAAGGATAGGTAGTGGATCCTCTGTGTTAGTCGTGAGTTTGGCACAGACCACAACGAGAAGCAGAGTCTAAAGAGCCCCTAGTCATCACCCTCAACCACATTGGGGTTTGGACTCTGCTGCAGGAAACTCACAGCCCGATACCCTCTATGTGATCACTCTGGCTGATGTTTGAGCATGGTACAAAAGGACAGGTACAGCTTGGTCGGGTCACAGGCAGAAGGTCAGGGCAGGTCGAGTTCAATCATAAATGGGAGACAAACAAGCCAAAGGTCAGTCCAGAATTCACAGACCAAACATCTTCTAAATGCACCAAAAACACACCAACAATCTGCCAGCCACCTGGGGAAAGGGGCTCCTTTAAATATCCATAAATAGCAGGAGATAGGTTCAAAGACGCTGGGTGTGCTGGTCCTTTGAATCTCCCACACCCAACAGGAGCAGAGGAGATGCTGTAAGAGATACAGTATCTCACAAAACTGAGTACAACCCTCACATTTTTGTAAATATTGTATTATATCTTTTCATGGGACATCAATGAAGATATGACACTTTGATACAAGGTTAAGTAGTCAGTGTACGGCTTGTATAACAGCGGAAATTTGGTCTGCCCTCAAAATAACTCAACACATAACTAACAATGTCTAAACCGCTGGCAACAAAAGTGTGTACACCCCTAAGTGAAAATGGAAAATTGTACCCAATTTGCCATTTCCCTCAACAGTGTCATGTGACTCATCAAGTGTTGCAAGGTCTCAGGTGTGAATGAGGAGCAGTAGCGTTAAATTTGATGTTATCACTCTCACACTCTCTCATACAGGTCACTGGAAGTTCATCATGGCACCTCATGGCAAAGAACTATCTGAGGATCCGAAAAAAAAAGAATTGTTGCTCTACATAAAGATGGCCTAGGCTGTAAGAAGATTGCCAACACCCCGAAAATGAATTGCAGTACTGTGGCCACACAAAATATTGGGTACAATTTTTACATTGTCCCTTAGGGGTGTACTCACTTTTGTTTCCAGCAGTTTAGATATTGATGGCTGTGTGTCGAGTTACTTTGAGGGCACACCAAATTTACACAGTTATACAAGCAGTACACTGACTGTTACATTGTATCAAAGTGTCTTATGTTCAGTGTTGTCAAATGAAATGATATAATACAATATTTACAAACATGTGAGGGGTGTACTCACTTTTATGAGACACTGTAGAGGGAAGGAGACACCACCCAATGCAACTGCAAGGTTCGCAAGTGCACCCGCAGCTCAGCATATGAGCCATAGCACAACTTGGTGGGGTGCAGGTAAAGGTGCCTGGAATCAAGAAATGCTGATGTGAATTGTAAATTTCATCCATGGTCCATGGAAATCTTGTCCATGGTACAGGGGTTTACCTATAACATGGGAGTGCCTGGAAAAATTAATTTAAATGATCACATGTTTGTAAAATTGGACATGATTTTTGTGCATCTTCTCTAAGCAACTTCATATGTGGAGGTAGATGTTGTAGGTGACTACTGGTTGAGTCCAATATTTTCTTATTTTCTTGCTGAATTTGAAAAAAAAGTACCACTAGGCAAAAAAACAAGTGCAAAGTGCAAAGAACACCACATAAAAAAGTAATGTAGTGCACTTTATATTTTCCTATTGAATTCTTATTAAGGATGGGTTTACACTGTGCTGTGGTTCAGGACCTTTGTAACAGATGTCCAATGAAAAAAGTATCCCCACAGATCCACAGGGAACAGCAGTGCAGACATAGTCACTTTTGGTTTACGTTTGCTCTGTATTTAAAATACCAAATAGTGGGGTTGGGAGCGTTATTTCGTCCACCACATAAAGCATTTATGTTTGGGAAACAGAGAAAACATAGTCCAAAATTGACAATGTTTGCACTGTTGTTCACTATGAATCCATCAAGATACCTTTTTTAGGTATCTCAAATAATACCCATAATAGAGGACCACAGGGCAGTGTGAAATCAGACTCAGATCCGGCCAATCAGCAGCTGCAGTGGGCACATTTCAATTGTCAGTTATGTTATAGATAGTAATGTGATAGACAGGCCCTATTCATAATATTTATGGTCTGCATAGTAACTGGGTATTTCCCAAAGGATTGGCGCATAGCAAATGTGGTGCCAATATTCAAAAAGGGGTCAAAAAGTGATCCTGAAAATTATAGGCCGGTAAGTTTGACCTCTGTTGTAGGTAAAATGTTTGAAGGTTTTCTAAGAGATGCTATCCTGGAGTATCTCACTGAAAATAAATGTATAACGCCGTTCCAGCATGGGTTCATGAAGGATCAGTCCCGTCAAAACTAATCTCATCAGCTTCTATGAGGAAGTCAGTGCTAGACTGGATCGGGGTGAGGCACTGGATGTCATATATCTAGATTTTAATAAAGTATTTGAAACTGTGCAACATAAAAAGTTTGTAAGTAAAATGAGAATGCTTGGACTGGGGGAAAATGTTTGCAGTGGGTGACAGAAAACAAAGGGTGGAGATTAACGGTACATACTCAGACTGGATCCCTGTTACTAGTTGGGTACCACAGGGGTCAGTATTGGGCCCTATCCACTCTAATATTTTTATTAACGATCTTACACATGGATTGCACAGTAGAATATTGATCTTCGCAAATTACACTAAGCTCTGTAAAGTAATCAAAACAATAGAGGATAATGTGTTATTACAAAGGGATCTGGATGAATTGGAGGCCTGGGCAGAGAAGTGGCAGATGAGGTATAACACAGATATATGCAAGGTTATGCACATGGGAATGAAAAATAAATTATGTTGTCACTTGTTAAATGGAAAAATGCTGGGAAAAAGTGACTGGAGAAAGACTTGGGAATCCTAGTGAACAATAAACTTAATTGTAGCAGCCAGTTTCAGGCAGCAGCTGCCAAGGCAAATAGGATTATGGGGTGTATTAAAAGAGGCATAGATGCACATGATGAGAACACCATGTCACTGGTGTCTAGAGGAAATAAAGTTTCTACATAAACATAGTGTAACGGCTAGGTAGTGGATCCACTGGACCTCCGCAAGCGATGGTATAAGCCACGCCAGGGAGAGGAGTCTAAGTTGGTCCCAGTTTTCACCAGAGTCCTCCGCAAATCGGGATGGACTTGCTGCGGCGGGAGTCTACCAGGTCGCTACCCCTGACGGGCCAGGCTTGAGATGGCGGCCGAGGTGCAGCGAGGTACAGAATCGTAAGCCAAGAATCGTAGTCGTGGGCAGGCAGGAAGGTCAGGGCAGGCGGCAGAGGTTCGGAGTCGAGAAACGTAGCAAGAGGTCTGGTACACGGCAAGGCAAGAACACACTTAAAGAACGCTTTTTCTAGGGCACGAGGCAACATAGATCCAGCAGGGAAGCACTGTGGGTCGAACCAATATATAGGGGCAGCGCCCGGCAATTAGCCAATTACCGGCGCACTGGCCCTTTAAATTTACAAGAACGAGCGCGCGCGCCCCGGCCGGCAGAGGACGCGGACGGAACAGGCACGTGGAGTGGTGAGTACAGAGGGCGAGTGCGCCCGCTGCTCGTCCCGCGGCCAGCGCCACTACCCGTCCCCGGCAGGCACCCTGGGGAGAGGGCACGGATGCGCCTGTGGCCCGCGGGCCGGAGCGCGGCGCTGCCCGCTACACATAGAAAGGGATTCTTAACTGTAAGAGCAGTGAGACTATGGAACTCTCTGCCAGAGGAACTTGTCAGGGTGAATTCACTAACAGAGTTCAAAAAGGGTCTGGATGCATTTCTGGAGTGTAATAATATAACAAGTTATAGTGACTTGGATACTGGAGAAGGGTCGTTGATCCAGGAATTTATTCTGATTACCAGATTGGAGTCGGGAAGAAATTTTTTTCCCTAAAATGAGGACAATTTGCTTCTACCTCATGGGGGGATTTTGCTTTACTCTGGATCAACACTGTAGCACAATAGGCTGAACTGGATGGACGTCTGTCTTTTTTCGGCCTGACAAACTATGTAACTACTGTATGTAAGATGTAGAAAGAAGACAGTGGACAGCGGCAGCGATGGAACAGAGATCAGTACAAAGGTGAGCATCAGGTTTTTTTTTATCTTAATACTGAAGCACCTTCACAAATTTATTTTAAAAAATTTTTGACTGGCAATGATTTTGGACTTCCTTCCTTTGACTTTTTACTGTATTCACTGACATAAACGATGTGCTAGTTTTGCTCTGAAGTCATTTTTTATTATGGGCAACACCAAAGGGGCCCACAAGTAGAAACTTGGCGCTGACCCCAATTCAAAATCAGTATAGAGGAGTGTAGCATGCGACAGTATGTATGAACCTGTGGTATGTGGGTTCATAAATCTGGCGTGTGCTGGGCCTTGCATAGCATAGCATAGAAAAATTTTTGTTCTAGGGGTTTTTTGTTTCATATTTTTTAGATTACTTTGGTACAATCAAAAGTGCGAGTTTTGGCATACGACAGTTCCTACATCAATAAAACAGGGCTACAACAGTTTTTTGCCACAAGATACAACAAAAAACTAGCGCAACCCCGACCATACATATCGCCCCAAATGTGTTACGTTTTTTAAGTTTTGCCAGATTTCAAGACTGGTAACATAATTTTTCCATCAAAGTAGCTGTTTGAAAGCTTTTATAAATGAGCATATTGGACCTTTTTTTTGGTAAATTCCCAATTTTCCAAAAAAAAAAAAAAACCTGGAGAAAAGATAAAGAAAAAAGTAGTTCTGAGTTTCTTTGTTTCTATGGTACTCACTTCTTGTGCAGCTTAAATATACAGCCAAGTCACATTATTATGACCAGTTCCTACATTTAATGTCGGCAATGTGCTGCTCATGAAGGAAATGTTGTGAGCTGGCTTGGTGGGTATATAAAATATGTGATAGGCTGTCTGCACACATATTCCTTGTTGTAGAGCATGTACACCCATACATACTGATTGTCTTCCCGGGGGGCGGATGGATTTTATAAAAAAATACAATCACAAGGCACTAAATTCCCTTTGGGGTTGGAAGAACAAAACCAAGACTTCCAAGTTCCCCCAGCCCCTAATTCCCCAACTTGAACCTTTTGGCACTAGGGTGTTTCTCTATAGATGCCCCCTACGACCCTCCAGCAGTTGTGGCGCATTCAGCAGGGCCCCCATTTTCCCTGGACAACCTACCAGGACCTTATTGAGTCTCTCCCAGCCCATCTAGCTGCTGTCTATGCTACACACGCCGTTTAACCTGGATATTAGCTAATAATGTGACTTGACTGTGTAATGTGATGCCTCACTTGTGTCTGGACGCCATTTTTGGCCGTCCTGGGGTACTTAGCTCTCGGATCGCCGTCTTTCGAAACGGGGTTGGCACCTGCACAGGTTTGTCTTCAACTGGCCCAGCCAGCTTTATTGAGGGATGGGAAAACAATGTACAGAAAAATAACACAACAAAAAACCTCAGGCCGTTAGCCACTACCCAGACTATAATTTCCCCTTTTACTGTGGTCAAGGCCTATCGCCCCCTGCACCACAAACACATTACCCGTCCTAATGGTTCCGGCTTTTTCTCAAGCCCCTGGGGGAAGAGCCTCTCCCAGCCTTCTGCTGAATGTCAGCTAGCAGACCAAAACCCGAACACCTGGATTCCAGGCTTTTTATAGGGCCCCCCTGCCCACCCCCAAAAAACCGACCTGGAACTGGGGGCCCTCCCACCCAAAAATATGCCCCCCCCCGGGGAAAAGGCAACCCCTTTTCACCCATAGCAGCCATCCAGTTCTTGTGTCAGTAACCCATGGTTACTGACGCTAAAGGGGTTTCCTTCCCCCACGAACCAGGTTTGGGGGGCACGGGGAGCATTTCCTGCTGTACCCCCTATGGGAGGCCTGCAGTCGCTCTGCCACAGTAACATGATAAATTTATTGCCACAAGGCCTGACTATGGATAATGAATCCATGAATTCACCTCAAGGATTGCCATATGGTGCTAAATCGAAGGAGCACCTAGTTTTTATCCCCAACCCACATATGGGGAATTAAACTCTCACATTTTTAAAAAATCTTAGTAGGGAACATAAACATGAGGTTGCAGGAGCACTAGGGCAGCCTCTGGTTTCTGTTGCAACCCATTAACCCCATCCCTAATCACACTGCAGGAGGGGGCAGTGCGCTGATCAAGGCAACCCCTTTCCTCTGTCAATCCGCTTTGATTCCTCTGTTTCTATTGACCCCTGGATCTACAGGGTTAAGCGGCCGTTGCAGGTAGGAGTCATGTATGACACAGCTGGCCCCTATATTTAGGGCACAGCTCCTTATTAGCACATCGGTCCTTGTGCTCTTACAGAGCAGTAAGGTTAATACATTGAAATACAAACTGTTAAATAATTTAAGATTATATTTCTTCACATGGAGTTAATATTCGTCATTGGATAATTCCTTTAATTGGATGTTATTAGAATTTATGCATAATAATTTTTAAATTTTCAAAGAAATTTAAATTTAGCAAAAAAATAGCGTTAATGTCATGGGTGGTTTTTCCCTCCCCCTGTTTTTGGGGTAAGCTCGGAGACACAAGTGTTGCAGTGAATGTAACAGAAAAAATGATTTGCCCCATTTTTGGATATTTTTCACATTGATTTTAAGTCCCCACAAAGAACCTGTCCCCCCAATTAAAGGGCCCTTTCACAATTTTTTAATTTTTTATAACTAAAAAAAATAAATTCCCCAAAGGTTTTTAGAGGAAGTGAAGGGGGTTTTTGTGCCTTTTCAGCCCAAATTTTAAATTTTAGATTATTTTATGAGCAACAAGGTCCGTTTTTATCAGATAGTTTTTTAGTAATTGTCAATGGGCTCATTTTTAACCCGTGCCTAAAGAGACACCGCGGGTTTTCCAAAAGTGCCAAATAGGCACCAACGGGATTGCCCCCCAGTGCTATTTAAGGGGACGCCAAGGGAATTGACCCCCATGCCATTCCAGGGACCCCCCAACCCGGGGTTGCCCACTTGCCATTTTTGAAGGGCAAACCCAAAGGGGTTTTTCCCCCACAGTGGGCCCTTTAAGACCAAATGGGGTTGCCCCACAGTGCCATATAGAGGCACCAACGGGAAAACCCCAAGTTTTCCTTTTAAGCAAAACCAAAGGGATTGCCCACAGGGGCCATATAAGAAACCAAAAGGAACTGCCCCCCCAGGTGCCATTAAAGACCCCCAACGGGATTGCTAAAGTGCCCCTTTCAGAGACACCAAAGGGGGTTTGGCCCCCCCGTGCCCCTACAGAGACACCAAACGGGAAAAAGCCCACAAAAGGGCCCTACAGAGACCCCCAAAGGGATTTTACCCCCAGTGCAAAAACCGAGACACAAAAGGGGGGTTTCCCAAAAAGTGCCTTTTTAGAACCACCAAAGGGATTGCCCACGGGGCCCAAATAGGGGCACCCAAAAGGTTTCCCCCGGTGCCCATAAAACGACACCAAAAGGGGGTTGGGCCCCCCAAATGCCTTATGTGGACACCAAAAGGGATTTTCCCACAGGGCATATACGACAACCCCGGGGAAATTTCTCCAGTGCCATATTGGAACACCAACGGGATTGCCCACCCGGGCCAAAAATTGTTGTGTTATTACTTGACAAACCCCCAAAAATAGTGGTCAAAAAAGGCCAAAAACGGCCCCCAAAAAAAAAACTCTAAAATTTCCTTAAAAAAGAAAATGTAAAAATTTTTTTTATGCGCCCGAAACAATAGGCAGCATGAAATAACTGCAGGTTACCCTTTCCCAACCATGGGAGTTTCTACCCGAAATTCCCCAAAATGTTCCCCGGGGAAAAAATTTCCGTGAAAAGGGGCCGGGGGACAGGGAGAAGCGCTGTGCCCGCAGAGAAAGAGGGCAATGTGAGGCCTTTTCCCTGCCTTCCCCAGATCTTTCCCCAAAAGACCCAAAAATTTTGGGGGAGAGCGACAAATTTAAAAGGGGAAACCTGTTTACATTTTTATGCCCCCCTTGGGGAGGGGGGCCAAGCCAGTGTCAAATGTGGTTTTCCAGCGCTGGTCCCCTTTTTCTGTTTGTTTTGGAGTTGCGTTTTCCCCCCCTCGAAGGGAAAAAATGATCTCTTTTTCCCCGGGGGGAGGGCAAAATGACATGTCAATTGTTTACGCCGATTAGACCCCCCCCGCGAACAATGCATGCAAATTTGGGGCCCGGGGAAACTTCCGCCCCTCCCCCCTCCCTGTGCTTTGGAAAAAATGTTTTACAGACGTCTGTATGCTTTTTTCCCTCTATCATATAACCAGGGGTGTAAACTACCGGGGTACAGGGGGTACGTTTAGGGGGCTCCTGCGCTTGGGGGGCCCCGGGGCACTGACTTTCCGCTACCCCCGGTAATGCCGCCCCTTGGCCCACCGGCAGTGAATTAAAAATTTCCCACTGCAAGGGGGGAGCTGCGGGGGGCCCGGCGTATCCCTTGAAGCCTGGGCCCCCCGGCCCCGGCGTTCAAGGCAGCGCTTCCGGGGAATAGCAGGACGGAGGGGCGATGCTCCCCTGTTACCCCCCCCCGCCGGCGCTCGTGGTCACGGGGCGGGCCCCCGCGTACGTCACTCCCCCGGGGCCGCCCCTGGGAGCGCAGAGCCTGGGGAGAGCGCAAGGGCGGGGGTTTGGGGGAGCGTGGAGGGGTGGAAAAGTTTTTTTTTTTTTACCTCCCCCCCATATCCTTTTTAAGCCCCCCATATCCCTGCCTTAGCCCCCTTGCCTCCTTTACCCCATTTTTCCTCCCCAATACCCCCCCCATATGCTCCTTTACCCCCATTCCCCCTATAGCCCCCCTATGCCTCCTATCCCCCAAAGCCTGTTTTAAACCCCCACATGCCTCCCTATGCCCCCATTACGCCTATCCCCCAATGCCGCCTATACCCCCTTGCCTGCCTATCCCCCCCATATGCCCCCCTTACCCCCAATGCCTCCTATACCCCCCCATTGCCTCCTATCCCCCCTATGCCTCCTATAGCCCCTATGCCGCTATACCCCCCAAATGCCTGCCTTTATCCCTCAATGCCTGAACCCCCCCATAGCCCCCCTATCCCCCCCATTGCCTGCCATTCCCCCCATATCCCTCCCATGCCCCCATATGCCTGCCTTACAGCCCCTTACCCCTGCTCCTTTTCCGCCCCCTATTTCCTGCCTGCCTTTACAGCCCCCTTAAGCCTCCCTCCCTATCACCCCCTATAGCCTGCTTGCCTATACAGCCCCATATGCCTGCCTTTTTCGCCAAAATGCCTCCCGTTACGCCCACAAGCCTGCCTTTTTATACCCCCACAACCCTGCCTGTCTATTTTAAATGGGCCCCTTTAGCTAAAAAACCCCCAAACCCTTGGCCCCTTAGCCCACCAAACCCCCTGTCTCCTGTATGGCCCCTATAGCACCTAAACCCTGTTTGCTTAGGGAATTATTGGCTCCCTTTTAAACCTTGCCTATTTGGGGCCCATATATCCTTTTTAAAACCCTCCTGCCAAAATGCACCCCTATACCCGGGGGGGGTGGCAGGTGCGGAAAAGTCGGATTTAAGTTTTTGGTCAAATCTGCGGGGAAAAAGTGGTCGGGAGTGTCATAAGGGGCGGACGGGGCGGATGCAGAAAAAAAGGGGAAAAGTCAAGATTGGGCAGAGAAACGTCACCTTGGTCACAAGATTAAGCACTGTAATAAATTATATGTTGCACGGCTTGTACACTGCTGTCTACCATATATGGTCACTGTTTTGGGGGAAATATACGTCGCAGGCTGGTACACTTGGTGTCTACCACTTTTTGGCCCCACTGTAGGTGGAAAATTTTACCCCGGCAGCCCCTGTTGAAATGGTGTCTACCACTATTTGGTCCTGTTTAGGTAATTACGCTGCCGGGGCCGTTCACTGGTATATACCACTATAGGGTTTCCTATTTATTATATTTATTTTTTTGGGACAGTTTGGTTTTTGTGTACTGTCATTAATAGTGTAGGGTTATTATTTGTCCTATGTGGTGGTAATTTGTGATCAAAAATTTTACCAAGGAAATTTTTCCCGCGGGGATGGGGTTTTCCCTTTGGTGAATTTTTGATTTGTGAATTTTTTTAATTTTTTATTTGAAGTAAGGAGCGGACTGGAGCTCTCCCAAGGGGGAAAAGGGGGCAAAACGACAAGCAGACAGCATGAATACAGAGATACAGCCAAGGAGAAGCAAGACCCCAACAAAAACACTCACGGGAGAAGGGGGGAAGCGGCATCTTAATTTCTTGTGTGGGAATTTGGGTAAAGTTTGGTGGTTAAAACAGGTCCCTTTGTAAAAGCGTGATTGGGGGTTGGGTTTTTAGTATTGGGGATTTGTTTGGGGCAGATGATGGGCGAGTATGGGAGTATTTGCCCCTTGTATTATCAAATTACTAACAGCTTTTCCTGGTACATGGTCGTGGTCAGGGAGGGGGGGGGGGCCACCAAAAGTTTTCTATGGGGCCCTGGCTTTTTTCTAGTTAGCCCCCTGCATATAACCTATGTATCACAGAGCTCAGCTTCTCTCCTTATATAAACCCTAATACCACGGCTCAGCTTCTCCCTCTACATATAACCCTATACATCAATAAGCTCAGTTTTTCCCCCAAACATATAACCCTATATTACAAATCCTTCTTCCTTTCATATTTTCTCTATACACTCCCGGCCCCTTTATTGGTAACCCCTGCTAGGGGCGGGTTTTGGGCCCCTTTTGCCTTAGAACTGCTCAATTCTTCTGGCATAGATTCAACAAGGTGCTGGAAAACATTCCTCAGAGATTTTGGTCCCTATTGAATGATGGCTCACACAGTTCCGCAGATTTGTCGGCTGCACACCATATGGAATCTCCCGTTTTCCCCCACATCCCAAAGATGCTCTTTTTTGGTTTAATCTGTATGTGGGGCCCTTTGAGTACATGAACCATTGTCTGTTAAGAAAACCCGTTGGATATTCCCAGCTTTATGCATGGGGCATTACCTGCTGAAAGTAGCCATCAGAGTTGGGGTACTTTGTGGTCAAAAAGGGATGGACAGGGTCAGAAAAACAACACTCAGGTAGGCTGTGGGTGAAACGATGCCCAATTGGTCCCAGGGGGGCCAAAGAGTGCCAAAAAAATTATTCCCCACACCATGAACCCCCACCCAAAGCCTGAACCGTTGATACAAGGCAGGATGGATCCATGTTTCATTTTTGTTGACGCCAAATTTGACCTACCATCAAATGTCGCAGCAGAAATGAGATCATCGGGACCAGGAAAACTTTTTTCCCCAATCTTCTACTGTCCAATTTCGATGACTTGGGGAAATTGGAGCCTCAGTTTCTTTTCTTAAAAATAAGGGCCCCCGGTTTGGGTCTTTTCTTTCCCATCTGCCCAAAGTTCGCTTAAATTCATTCAAAATCTCTTCTCCTCCCTTTTTTTTGGTCTTTTTTATTCACTTTGCCTTTATCGTCGAACCCGTCTCCCTTTTCTTTTGCCTCGGGATAAACAAATTTCCCCCCACAGGACTGCCGCTCATGGATTTTTTTTTCTTTTTCGGACCATTCTTGTAACCCTAGAAGGTTGTGCGTGAAAACCCCCAGGAGATCAGCAGTTTTAAATATCAGACCCGCCCTTTTGGGAACAACAACAATGCCACTTCAAGGCACTAAAACACCTTTCTTCCCCATACTGATGCTCATTTAAAATGCAGGAGATTGTCTTGACCATGTTTTACAGCCCAAATAATAGTTGCCCCCTGTGATTGGTGATTAGAAAATTTAATTTTTAACGAGCCGTTGGACAGGTGTACCTAATAAAGTGGCCGGTGAGTGTATATCACAGGCTCGTTCTCCCTTTTTTAATATAACCTTATAAAACAGAGCTAGTTCTCTTTTATCATTTTTAACGTTTATATCACGGCTCAGCTTCTCCCCCTCTATCATATAACCTGACATCACAGAGCTCAGTTTCTCCTCTATCTGTAACCCTATTTTTACAGGCTCGTCCTTCCTCTTTTCAATAAACCCAGTATCCAGGTCAGCTTTTCCCTATATATAAACCCCTTTTTCACAGGGTCATTCCTTTTCCTATATATAACCCTATATTTTACGAGTCGCTCTCTCCTCTTCTTTAACCCCTATTATATGAGCTCGCTTCTCCCTCTATATATAACCATATATTCACAGAGCCAGCTTTCCCCCCATCTTTAACCTTTTTATAACAGAGCCCGCTTCTCCACTATCTATAACCCTATATATCACAAGTCAGCTCCCTCTTATCATATAACCCTTTAAAAACATAGGCTCAGTTTCCCTCTATTTATTTAAAATGTATTATCATGGCTAGTTTGTCCCTCTATAATATAACCGTAAAATTCCAGGTCGTTTTCTCTTTATATTTAACCTTATACACAGAGCTAGCTTCTCTCCCCTTCATATTTCCTATATATCCGAGCTCACTTCTTCCTTTAATTTTTAACCCTATTTCACAAAGTCGCTTCTCCCTTTTTAATTAACCCTATATATCCAGAGCTCAGCTCCTCTCTCTTATATAACCCTATATATCATAGAGCTCGCTTCTCCCCTTATCTATAACTATATATAAGAGCTCAGCTTCTCCCCCCTATCATAAACCCTTTTTATTCACGAGCTCAGCCCTTCCTCTTTCTTTTAAAACCCCAATATCACAAAGTCAGCTCCTCTCCTCTATCAATACCCCATGATCACAGAGCTCAGTTCATCTGTTCCATACTGTAATCAATTACTGTGTTTGTTTGTGGGTTTTTAAAAAAACCCGTCATTGTTATCCCCTTTCAAAAAAGTTTTAGAAACTGAAATAAATTTTCGGTAAAAAGGGCATTTTTAAATTTCAGGCGTTAAAAACCCCACAAAAAAATGCGCTGTGTGAAAAACGCTCTGTCAGCGGATTTACAGTCTGCTGTGGGGGGGAATACCCCCCGTTGGTAAATCCGTTTTATTTTTGGAGCGTAAAAGAAGACCCCCCAAAAAAATAGAGATTAAGGAAGAAGAGCCAGACTTGTTATTCCACAGAGTATTTACTAAAACAAGACATATCAGGAATGTCTACAGGTTCTCTTTAAAGACCAAAGAGCGCATCCTAAAGATAACTGAAGGAACAATTTGATGTGCAGACTAGTCTTTCTATAATTTACTAAAGACTCGGAATTAAACAAAAAAATATTGGGAACGAATTGTCCCGTAATAAAGTTAGAAAACCTCTCCCCAAAAATGAAATTTTAAATTTTCTTTTCAATTATCTGCCAACTTTGTGACATCGTAAAAATACCACAGTGATGGACGTCAACCTAATGCCTATTGTCCACACTAAATCAAATCAGTGCTAGACGCAGGCTTAAATGAATTGAATTTATCCAATGAAACAAACCATCCCCGGGCCCTTTTCCCGGGGAAAGGGGCGTCGGTGAAACCCCAAGCTTCAAACCAAAAATGGGGGCAAATAAAATCGGGAGATACAGCGTGACAGAAAAGAGACTTTAGTAGAAAGCTTGTCTGATGCAGAGAGCGTGAGATCAGCAGGGAGCACAGGACATATCTGCAGTCACAGCCCTCAGCTCTGTACATGGTGAAAGTCTTATTTTCCAGCTAATCAACTTAGAAAAGGACTACTTTTTTAGTTAGTGTTTTTTTCGGCAGGAAAATTTTTGGTAAATTTATTTGATGGAATTTGTTTTTTGGGCTGCCCCTGCACAATAAAGCCGGACAAAACCGTCTTTTTCTTACAACTTTTTTCTCCATTTGCCCTAATTCCTTACCACCACTTTTCCCCCTTACTATATATAATATTTATATAATATTAAAAAATATTATATATATTATATAATATATAAATTTATATTTTAATATTTATATATTTATATACACAAACCCCCAACTTACTCGTTCCGACTTTCATACTCCCTATTACACACGGGACTTTTGGGGTGGTGACATTCAAACTGAGTCATACCCCCTGGTAAACCCCAAGGCCAGCAAGCCACAGCTGCACTGAATACAGAACTTAGGGGAAAATCTTTTAAAAAGGGGACAGGCAGCAAAACAAAAGTAAAAACGTTCCCCCGCACATACAAACCCAAAAAAAAAAAGGGAAATTTCATTTAATAAAATTACCTGTCTGACTTACATACAAAACAATTTAAGAACAACCTGCAGTCCCCATCCCGTATGTAACCCGGGGGGCTGCCTGAAATAAATAATATATTTAATTATTAATATATATATTAAAATATTATTATATATATACAACACAAAACCCTCCATTAAAAATTATTTTAATAATATATTAAAAATAAATATTTTTATTAAAAATATATAAAAATATTTTTATATAAAAATTTTATATATATAAAAAAAATAATAACCACCACATACACACAGTTTAAACCCCGAAGTTCCATACCTATATAAAAAAACACTTTTCCCTGGTTTTTCTCCATCTGACTGAATCAAGGGAAAACCCTTTCCTGTTTTAGTCAATTAGGAACCAAAATTATTTATATTTGCCAAATGCCAGAATTATGAGAGAGAGAATTTTTTAAGTCATTTTTAGTATTTTCTGCAAAGTGAAAAGTTTACATACACTCGGATTACTATGCCTTTAAACAATTTGCAACCACCCATATGATGATGTCATGTCTTTTGAAACTTCTGATTTATTAGTAACACCTGAGTTAATTAGAAGTTAATTGAGTTAACTTGAGTTAATTTTAAAGCACACCAGAAACACACTGCTTCTGTGTATCACATCATGGGAAAGTCTAAAGAAATCAGCCAAAAAAGAAAAGAATTGTGGGCTTGCACAAGTCTGGATCATCCTTTGGTGCAATTTCCAGATACGCAAATACAAACAAGATGGAAATATCCAGCCATCATACTGCACAGAAAGGAGACGGGTTCTTTTTCTCAGAGATGAACGAGCTTTGGACCGACATGTGCATATCAACCCAAGAACAAAAGCAAAAGAACTTGTGAAGATGCTGGTGGAAGCTGATAAGATTGTGTCATAACCAAGTCAATGTTTTGCAGTGGCCATCACGAAGCCCTGATCTCAATCCTATTGAAAATTTATGGGCAAAGCTGAAAAGGCCGGTGCGAGCAAGGCGACCTACAAACATGGCTCAGTTACACCAATTCTGTCAGGAGGAATGGGCCAAAATTCCTACCAACTATTGTGAGAAGCTTGTGGAAGGATATCCAAAAGGTTGGACCCAAGTCATACAGTTTAAAGGCAATGCTACCAAATACTAATGAAATGTATGGAAAATTTTGACTTTGCAGAAAGTAATAAAAATTCCTTAAAATTCTCCCTTTCTCATTATTCTGGCATTTGGCAAATATAAATAGCTTTGGTAATTCTAATTGACCTAAAACGGGGAAGGTTTATTCTGATTTCATGTCAGATAGTGAAAAAAACATGCAGATGTATGTCTTATTATATAGTGTATGTAAACTACATATACACACAGGCACACACATATAGATATAATGTACACTATGTTGCTGACAAATTCTTTAGTGTAGCGGTTCCAGTCCGCTTAGTCCGGGTCGGCTTTTCTGGAGTGGTCAAAGAGCCGGGTGGGTGGCCACTCCCACACCCCAGGTGAGGCTGGTCTCAGGCCTATAAAGCCTGAACCTACAGGCCTGTGTTTGGTGCTGGTGTCACTCTGAGGAAAACCTTGCTGTGAGTAACAGACGCTGTCTGCCTTTCAGTATAGTGAGGGAAAATACTATGTGTAGCCAGTGCTCAGCCAAGCAGGCGTTTATTTCTGTTTAGCCTAAAGTTAAGGCTTGTTTTGTTTTCTGTTAAGTTCTGCTTAATAAACCCAGGCAGCGCCTGGAACTTGAACTGATTTCCGTGTCACTGTCTCTGTCTGTGGAAGCCCTGCTTGCCTACCTGACGCTAAACCTCCACAATATATATACATATATATTTATATGTATAAATATATATAGACTGTAACACCTTCCTTGCATTAAGACGCCATGTTAACCCGGGGATCTCTCATCTCAGGGATCACCTATCTTTGGTAGAACAGTTATGGCACACCGACATATGGCAAGCCGACACCAGGCTGCTTTTCAACACTGGCCTCAGCCAGCTTTATTACTCCAGCACATAACAGAAACAAATACACAAATTAAACCGTGGACATCTGGTCACTAACTGAACATGTAAAGTCCCTCTCTACCTAATGCCCGGCCCCACCAATACACAGCAGTACAGCCACCATACCTGAAACTGGTAAGAGCCTCCTCTCAGTTCCTCTGTTGCCCCACACACAAGGTAGCAAAACCACACCCCCTAATTACCTGGAGTAACAGGCTTTTAATAGGTCACCAGAGACCTACCAACACCCACCCAATGCTATAACCGTACCAGGAAAGCCACCCCATAATTAGCAGCCATATGTCAGCAACCTATGGCTACTGACACAAAATGGTTGGCTTCCCCCACTGAGACCAAGTCCTCAATGGCACGTCTGGAGCAGGTCTCCCGCCGTACTCCACCTAGTGGCAGAAACATGTGACTGACTGTCTAAGGTCGCTCTGACACAATACACACACAAAGCTGCAGTAATATAATTAATATCGATATAGCAACATTTACTTAATGGAGATAACCTGCTGATTCATCACCTGTCTTCAGGTAGGCCTTGTGATAAAGTTACCACAATAAATAGTCAAGTCACATTATTATGACAGCCAGCTAATATATAGAGTTTGGTTATCGTAGCACTCAATGAGTGCTATGATTTTACCATAAGTGCGGGGCGTAGTTTAGGAGCATTACAGCACAATTACGTGCCCTCAAATACAACATCTGAACATACCCATAGGTTTTAACCAAGTCACCGCTTTCCCAGCAAGGCCAGCAGTATGGTTTGTTTCACTGGATAAATGAAATTTTTCTTGCAAATTCAGATGACCCTTGGATGATTAACTATGTATCTAAATGTATATACAGAATTTTGTAGTTTGATTATTAAAGGAGTTTTCACACCACAATAATTAGCTTTTAACATGTAGGGAAAGATAAATGAAGACTATTATCAAATATGTTGTTGTTTTGTTTTTGCTTTGTTCAGGAGATAAAGTAGATTTTATCTACTGCTAGTGTATACAAGTTTCTGTTGGTTACTGACCACTTCTTCCTGTTCTCTCTCTTATCCGATTGTTCCAAGTTGCCCTCTGACTATGGTGAGTCACCCTCTGCTTAGTGTTGTCTCTAACACAGGAGCTTGTTTACCCAAGTAAATGACACATTTTAGCCCATAGCTCCATAGCTTTCTGAACTACAGGTTATAAAACCTCCTGTACTCATGTCATTGCAATAGGAATAGCAGAACCGATATGTCAATCGCGGCTATAGAACCACCCACAGCCTGATCAGAAAGTGCAAGTCTGAAGCTGGCTTTGGCTCTGTGAAACAGTATGGTGAGACAACCTCTTTAACTATGGCTGAGTGATCTCTATCTTACGTGTGTATCCACTTCTTATTTTAATTATTTATCTTATGATTCATTTCTCCATTCATTTCTATGAGAGTTCTGAACACAGATGAGCAGTCTCTCGGTTGTGCTCAGAACTCCCACAGAAGAGAATAAAGAGAGGCAAGCAAGAGTGGCCACCTCTCTGTTCTCTGAGGCCGGCTCATTCCCATCTCCTAACCCAGAAGTTACGAGACGGGAATACACCTTTTGGGTCTCTGACACAGTCATTTGTGTTATTTTTATTTTTTATTTTCAAAGCCACCTTCTTCTGTTTTTAGAGGACCTATGGCCACTTCTGACTTGTACGTTGTAGTACTTACTTGTGTTCCCTGTGAAATAACAATTCTGGAGCATCTTCTCTTATATCTCTCAGTTGTGTTTTTCCTCTGTTATTCCTAGTAGAAATGTTTTACTCAATCTGTCAAATGGGTGTTACCATTTCAGTTTAAGGTGGTATGTCCCTGTACATACTGGCACTGTCAGCACTGATTGGTCAAAGCCAGACTGTGTTGATCTCACCCCTACGTGGTAACACACACCTGACGGATTGTTAATGAAATTCCTAGGCAGAATAACAGATTTAAAGAGAAGATGCTCCAGAATTGTTATTTCATGAGGAACATAAGTATTTACTAAAGCTTACATATCAAGAATGGCCACAGGTCCTCTTTAAAGCATGCTCTACAAGCATATGACATCAGGTCACACCTCTAGCCATGCCAAAGCACACCCATTTATGCCCAGCTTTATCTAGTAGACCAGCGCCAAAACAATAATATTTTTGTAGAAATACATACAAAGAGCTATAAGATCATTTTCTATGATTACCTCTAAATAATGGTCATACAGTTACCACATAATAGCACAATACATGAAGAAAATACTACTGCCATACTGTTACTGACCAATCCAGTACACAAAGGTCAATTTTACCAATAAGACTACTAAACAACGAACAAAAAATACCACCACACCATGACCACATATTACCACCACAAAATGTCTGAATAGTACCACCATCCGCTATCCATAATTTAAACCATTATACTAGAACCAATATTACTGACATACGGTGACCATATAGTGGTAGACACCAGTTGTATGCAGACTCTCTGCAGACTGTATAAGTGATTAAAGTGCAGTTACAGCAATTGACTCACAGGAGATGTCTTCTCTGATTTTTTTCTTTCCCTTTTCTTCTTCATCAAGTGCAGACTGCCATGGTGACTTTTTCTTGACAAACTTGTCCTTTCATAATAAGCCACATAAATGGGGGATAGATGGGAATTTATATTTAGTGTTGTCATTAGACCACATTGCATAATGATAGGGGGGACAGGCAGGGAAGGTGGCATAGGCCACAGCTTACAGCATTATTGGTGAGGAACAACCCCTTGGAGACTATGCTGTGGCCTGTACCTCCCTTGGATCATATTGTGAGACCTGAACTCAGTCCCCTTCCCCAAGAAGATCATCTGCAGGTATGACCTTCAGGGAAAGCAGGTTCTGGAGTTTAGGACTGTTAAGTTTTTTGCAGTTTCACTATTTTTCTAGTTTTCCTATTTGGAGTACATCGGATCCATTAGACTACGTTGGACCAATGTTGGATCCATTTCTTTAATACAACGTTCAACAAGGGATATTGTCTGAGTGTTTATTTAAATAAAGTTTTTTTTGCCTTTCTGTGTTTTTTTAACATTTTATTCCAGTGTTAGTAATGAAGATTCTGACAGACGCCTCTCCATTACTGGGGCTTGGTGTCAGTGAGCAATGTTTTTGTCACTACGAGGCTGACAGTATCCCCCTCTCACTATTATCCCAGTTATTATGCCAATGCACCAGGGGTACTGGGAAGAGCTGGGTTACTATCAGAAGTGGACCATCTAGTGTAAAAGTATGCTTCTGGGACAGCTGTGGGCTGGTATTTTTACAGTGCAAAGGGATCAATATCCATGGACCTTTCCATCATGATATTATCATCCTGTAGTGGTCAGATTTTCCATGTCTAGTGATAAAAATGAGAAGAATTCCAAGGACCCAGGAAGTTAAGTAGGAAAGGCATCCGTTTGGTGCAATAAGATTAAAAACAATCTAACATTTCTCCATGAACCCGATGAGCAGTGGGCTCCTGGGAATGTGGCACAGTGCAGACAGCATAATGCAGTGATGTTATCACACCTCCTGTTTCAAGATGCTTTCTTGTAGTGTTGTAGGCACCATTAAAAAGAGCCTCAAAAAATACATGAACCAAGACATTTTTTTTTTTGGACAAAAATGCATCAAAAAATGTTTGTAGTTTTTGACATAAATTTAACTTATATTTAGCAAAATCTAAGAGTGTTGGGGTCCTTAAAGGGTTTGTCCACCTCATAAAAAATCATTTAACCTATTACCAACATAGGACGTATGGATACGTACTGATGCCGGTAAGGGACTAATTGCAGCTAACACCCAGCGATTACAGGGGCGTGTGCCACTGCTGTTTAACCCCTAAGATGCCGCAGCAAAGATGGTCGCGGCATCTAAATCAATGAGAAACGGTGCCGCGTAGTTCCTCACTGCGATCGGGACATCAGCGGTGAAATCGCTCACCTAAGTGATCACCTAACATGGCAGCAGAAAGCCTTGTGAAGGTGTCCATCACCGCCATTTTTTAATTTACCCACTTCCAGCCCCAGCAGGAAGTGGGGAAACCGCCATCTTTGTACACCCTAATGCATTTTTTGAAGTGTTAAAAAATAAAGGAGTATTAAGAGTTCAAATCACCCCCCTTTCGCCATTTTACAAATGAAAAAAAAAAATAATAAAAAAGTTACACATATTTGGTGTCGGCGCGTTCGAAAAAGTCCGATATATTAAAAGATAATATCATTTATCCCATACGCTGAACACCGTAGAAGAAAAAAATTACAAACGCCAAAATTGTGGTTTTTTGGTCATTTCACGTCCTATAAAAATTGGAATAAAAGTGATCAATAATGTTGCATACATTCCAAGCTGGTAGCAATAAAAAGTACACTTCAGCCTGCAAAAATTGCACCCTCACTGACGTCTGTAGGTGTTAGTACAAATAAGTTATTGGTCGCACAAAATGGCACTGCGCTGCAAATTTCAAAATTAGAAGATGTTTGGAAATTTTTTTTTTTCAAAACAAGACGGAAACCGTACATATTTGGTATTGCCAGATGCATATTCACCTGTAGAATACAGATAACACATAATTTTTACTGCAGAATGAACGCCGTAAAAAAAAAATCCTTCTGCAAAAGTGGCACAGGTACGTTTTCTTTCACATTTTGCCCCAGTATATTCTATAGTACGGTGAATAACACCGCTAGAAACTACATCTTGTTCCACAAAATAAAAGCCCTCAAACGTCTATGTAGGTGGAAAAATAAAAAGTTATGGCTTTCAGAAGGCAAGGAGGAAAAAAAAATTAGAGCCATATTATTATGAGCGTCTGTCAGGAAGGGGTTAAATAGCAAACTGGGAACCCAGTAAAATAAAAAAAAAGTTATACTCACCTTCCTACGGTCTCATGTTCCAGTGGTGCATATCTCCAGTCTTCAGTTTAGACGTCGTTACTTCTGAACTGGAATGTCACCAGTGCGGTCACGTGCCATCAACTTACATCACTGTTCGGAAGTAAACAGAAGACCAGAGAGACATGTCACTGGAACCGGAGGAAGGTGAGTATAACTTTTCCTTATTTAATAAAGATCTGGGGGCTATTCAAAGTGGTTTTGCCACAAATTAAAATTGACATGTGAAGGTTGCAAATTAAGTAATAAACATTTGCACCATTAATCTTTATTAATAATTCTCTATAATTTTTTTTTAGCTGCTGCCTTAAAGGGGTTGTCTTACTACATTGATTCATCATACCTCAATCCTATTTTCTTGGTTTCATTTTCAATTCAGGGGAGTGTTTACTGGCTTCTACTAGGCTGCAGTAGAAGCCAGGTCTGTAGCTATAGCAACCAGTGCTGGCAGCCTATCAGGATAAATCAAACGGGTCTGTAGCTATAGCAACCAGTGCTGGCAGCTTATCATGAAAGATTGAACAGGTCTGTCACTGGAACCGAGGAAGGTGAGACAACTTTTCCTATTTATAAAGATAATTTTTTTTAGTGCTGCTAAAGGTTGCTCTACATTGATCAATACTCAATCTATTCTGGTTCATTTAATTCAGGCGTGTTACTTGCTTCTACTGGTGCATAGAAGCAGTACTTTAACAAAAACATGCTGCATGCCTATCAGATAGATCAAACAGTCTGTACTATGAATACCATGTGGTCAGCTATCAAAAATTGAACAGTCTGACTATAGGACCTAGCCACATGCTCAGACATCATCTCTCATCTCACTCAGCTACTGTCACATTATACCCTGCCTAGTATTCACACACACTCACTGCTGTGCGAGTGTTCAACCCCAGGTGCTGTCATTCTACTCTCATCCTCTGTACTCCTTAGTAATTAGTCAAACAGTGGAAATAAATAAAAGGAAAAAAGAAACTTCAATCAGGTATGTGCAGGGAGAAAAATATCTATTTGGTTTCTGCAAGGATTTGAACCTACATCCTCTATGTTAGAAGGCAGAGCTGCTAAACACTCAGCTACATTGTAGCTCCTCACATAAACAGACCTTTGTTTGACTAGAGTGAGCACGCTGCGTGGAAAGTCATGGTGATGTCAGCCTGCAGGGTCACATGATATGCAGTTTAAACAAATCAGACTTGCCCCCTTTTGAGCACACTGAAAGCTAAAGCTAGATAAACTAGACATGAAATGCCATGTGGCAAAACCCCTTTCATTGATTTTGCTATAAGATTGACCAGGGCTCTCCAACTCCGGTCCTCAAAGCCCACCAACAGGTCATGTTTTCAGGATCTCCCACAGAATGCACTGACAGTAATTATATCACCTGTGCAATGCTAAGGAGAGCCAGAAAACACGACCTGTTGGTGGGCCTTGAGTTGAGGACCCTTGAGATAGACAACTCCTTAAAAAAAAAAAAAAAAAATTCTCACAAAAAAAAATTCTGCCCTTTATAACCAAAATCTCTGCATTTATAGTCTGTGTACAATATAAATTACACAAATATTGAGAAGATCAGAATGAAAGCGATCAAAATAAGGGTATGTTCACGCAGCGTGTTGTGTCCGTGTGAACATACGCTGCTAGATGCGTGATTGGACCTTAAACGGACCCAAACACACATCTAATAATGTGCGGTGCAATTTACATTGCCTTCACTATAAAACACGCATTGCATCGATGCGTGTTTACTTGCGTCTTTCGGATGCATTCTAAGAATTGTTATGTCAATTCTTGATCCGGAAGACGCAGCAGGAGCCCTATTATAAACTATAGGGTGAGATCCTGCTGCATTCAACACGGAACCAAACATGCAGCTGTGTGTTGGATGCGTTTTGGATCTGATCGCCGCTGCGTTTTTGGATGCGATTTTCGGATCCAAAAACGCCGTGTGAACAGCCCCTAAAAGTGGTCGTTAGATGTGTTAGATGGTAAATTAGGTGACCACAATGGTCATTAAGCAATGATCATATTTGGTGATTGTATATGTGACATAGAGCACTGCAATAATCTTCTCACTGGAGCCCCTGCTCCTCACCCTGACACATATCTGAAAGGTGCTTTTAAATACTGATACTCTGGATTGTACCACTGTCTAACAGGGGTGTTCAAAAAAAGACTATCACCGTGTAACAAAAAAAATATCCCTCTTCTTTATTGTTACAATTAAAAAGATAATATCATGCGCTGTGTATGACTTATGATTCGCTGTCACCACACACTTCACGTCTTCATCATGGTAACACGTAATCCCCCCTCACATGTCACAATTATGACTTCTGTTTCAGGAAGTAAACAAAGCGTGTACTAAAATGAAAGGGAAATACCGTATGGGCAAACTTCGTGAGAATGTGTCCTCCGCACTATGCCTGCAGTTCGGGTGTCCGCCATTTTTCTGGAGTCCAAAACATATAATAACATGCAACAACAGTATTCGGCGCTGGAGACAGAAGCTTTATACTAAGTTCGGTCTCTTGTGACAGAGGGACGCTTGAAGGCTTCTGTGCTAGTTGGTAAGTTTCTTGTGTGAGCACGTTGTAATGTTAAATATTGGTGATAAGTTGTTACATTTGCTGACTGTTCTATGCAGGTTATAGTATGAGCTCATGGGGCAGATTTGCATTTACTAATATTTGCATAAATTCCCTAAACTGGCTGAAATTATACAAAAGGTGAAATAAATGAGCAAAGGAATTGTGCTTATGGGATTGATGTACATAATGTAAGCAATCACTGACCGCCTATAGTCATCAATGCCACTGTGATACACCACCACTATGCAACCTTAGTGCATGACATCACATGGGGAGGTATGATGTCATGCATGCACCAGTTTACAATTGCAAAAATCCAAATGTTTTTTTTTTTTTTGCAATTATTTCCAAATCAAATTGACATTTCCTTCCCACAATCCCTATAGATCACATTTCAATACATTGTATGTGCTATTTTGTTTTGAAGCCCGTCCTTAAAGGGGCATTCTCACAATTCTTGTGCTGTAGGTCAGCTCGTAGACAGTCTGAGAGAAGGCAGAGCATGGTGCTTGCGTCCAAACTTCCCATTCATTTCTATAAGAGTTCTGGATATAGCCAAGCCGTCTTGCTTGACGATTCGGAACCCCTATAGAAATTAATGCAAAGAAGAGCCACAAGCGCAGCCCTCTACATTCTTCCAAAAGGTTGGCTTGTAGCGAACTGCGGCACGGACATACGCTTTTAAGAGCATCCCTTTAAGGGTCTTGGGATGTACAGACCATCTCCGCTGTATGTGCTATGTAGTACAATGTGTTCTGTTATTCCCTGTTATCAGCCACCTCAGGCTGACACAGGTCACTTAAAGTGGTTTTCTCACTACAATGATTAGCTTTCAATATGCAGGGAAATGTAAAGGTATAATACATTGAATACATTGCTCTTTTGATGTTGCCCTGGTCAGAAGATAAGTGAGATTTTATCTGCTCTGAGTGCACACAAGTGTCTCTAGGTTATCTTTATCTCCTTTCCTGATTAGACAGAGAGTAGGGAGCTATGTCACCATGGTTGGAGGCAGCAGAGTCTTTATCTCTAACAACAGTAGAATGTTTAACTTTGATAAGCACTTTTTTTCTCTCTTTGCAGCTCTATAACTATATTTACTACAGATTAAATCTCCTGCACCTATGTCACTGTAACGCTCAGCTAGTTATAGAGGGGTTAAATATGTCAGTCACTGCTATAGAACCACCCTCAGCCTGACCAGGCAGTGTGAGTCTGAAGCTGCCAGTGATTTTGTGAAACAGCATGGTGAGAAGACCCCTTTAAGAACAGGCATATTTTGCATCAGTGTTTGTAAGCCAGAATTACAGCATATCCACCAATATCCTCTTATATCAACAAGATATCCAACCATTGGGTCAACAATCACGAGAACAATGTTGTCGATACCTATATCAGAATACACATCCTCTTCTCTGTTCACTGTTTGTGGGACGGACACAAATGGCCAAGCTCCATTCAGATAGTGGAATTGGGATCCCATGATTATGACTGTTGGATAGGTGATAATTGTTATTCATGAGACAACCCCTTTAAAAAGCACCTATCACCTCCACACAAATATTATAGTATATGCATTTATAAGACTATTCTCTAATACATATCATTAGCAAATCAGAGGGTTTACCTTAGTATTACAGGGACACAGGTTTTACTTTCATTTTTCTCAGTCAGGGATCATAATCTAGTAGGATACCAACTGTGCAGGGGGAGCTGATGATATAGCTGCTTGTACAGGGCGATCTGAGTCTCGCACTACATACAGTGTAGCAGGCACAGAACACTGAGGACATAGTGTGACAGGGTTTACCTGTTGCTTCCAGCCTCCACCTCCATAGCACACAGGCATCTATAATACACTGCTGGTAGTGTTATAATATCCAGCATTGAAATAGAAGCCCAGAGCTTAACAGTGTGTCCACATAATGTAAACTTCCTGGCTCCCCCTGCACAGTGGACTCTTCCAGCTCAGAAGCAGTTAGCTTCATAGAGCTGTCAACATAGTGATCCATCTTGCTGTCAGATGCCGACTTCAGTCCTGTCTAAAAGGGTGAGTGCTTTTTTTAAAAAAAAAAAAACAAAACAACAACTGAATTACAGGTGAAATGCTTTGACTTTCCTATTGAAACATATTTGAGTGTTTGTATTTTAGTAACCTCTTACTTCATGAGGTTTCCCTGGAGGTGATAGGTCCTCTTTAAGTTGCACTGGACCTACATGGCCTAAATAAATTAGTGTAAGACAGAGCGTGAGGTGCAGACATGTTTGTGGAGTGGAGTAGTGGCAGCAGGCTTATTGTAGGTTATAGGCTATCCTGAAGAGATGAGTTTTTGGGTTGCTTTTGAGGCTCGTGAAAGTGGAGGAGTCTATAGAAGTCTGATGTATTGGGGCAGTGATTTCCTGAGTATGGGAGAAACACAAGGCTTGGAGACAATTGTGTGAGGAGCAGAGATTGTGTGAGTGGAGGCATCGAGAGGTTAAGTCGGACATGAATGGAAAGCCTTGTAGGTCATAGTAGTTTGAACCGGATTTGCTGGGCAATGGGTCGCAAGTGAAGGGATTGGCAGAGGAGTAGCCATGAGAGAGTTGGAAAAGACGGGCAGCAGAGTTGAGGATGGTTTGGAGGGGAGCATGAATGCTAGACGGAAGGCCACAGAGAAGGATGTTGCAGTAGTCTAGGCAGGAAATGACAAGGGCATGGACCAACATGTTTGTAGTATTGAAGTTAAGAAATGAGCTGATTCGAGAAAGATTTTTTTTTTAGGTGGAGGCAGCAGACAGAGGTAAGGGCTTTGATATGTGTCCTTTACCAAGGAGTTGAAGGTGAAGGACACCCTCCTGTTACAAGAAGATTTGTAGCAGGAGGGAATGGTCAACAGTGTCAAAGACAGCGGACAGGTCTAAAAGGAGATGCACAGAGTAGTGGCATGAGGCTTTAGTGATTACTCGGTCATTGGTGAGTTTGGTTAGGGCGGTTTCTGTAGAATGGTGGGATCAGAAGCCAGATTACAGCAGGTCAAGAAGAGAGTTGGATGAGACATACAAGGACAATTTTGGATAGACGCTGCTCAAGGAGTTTTGAAGCAAATGGAAGCAGTAAGATGGGGCGAGAGTTGGACAGAGAGGAGGGGTCAAGAGATAGTTTCTTAAGGATGGGTGTGATGATAACATGTTTAAAGGGGGAAGGGAAGATGTCCGAGGTTAACAATGGGTTGAACAGATGGGTGAGGGCTGGGATGGCAATTTCTCAAGATTACAGGTAGTGAGGATGGATTTTGACAGTAGAGAGCAAATCTTGTCATGAGTAACAGTAGAGAAGCAGGTTAAGAGAGAAGAGCATTGTGCAGGTATAGAGATGGGCGGTAAAGACTTTTCAGGTATAGAGGTGGGCGGTGGGGACTATGCGGGTATGGAGATGGGCGGTGTGGACTATGCGGGTATAGAGGTGGGCGGTGGACACTGCAGGTATGTAAGTTGGCAGTAGGGAATGGGTTCAAGGTTTCCCTGATGAGGTTGATCTTGTTTAAGAAGCGAGTGGCAAAATCTTCTATTGAGAGGAGAGATGGAGGATGTGGTGCTGTGGAATGGAGGAAAGAGTTGAAGGTGTTGAATGGTTGTCTTGTTGTGAGACGGAGGATATGACGGTGGTAAAGTTGTCCTATTTGGCAAAGGTAAGAGCAGACTTGAATTTGGGGAGTGATTGTTTGTATAAGGCAAGTTCGTCAGTAAAGCAGCTTTTCTTCCAGCAGCGTTCAGCAACTCTGGAATCTCGCCTCAGCTGTTTAGTGGAGTCTACGTGCCAGGGTTGTCTATTGATTTTGTGGGTTCTGTTGTGCGTGAAAGGGGCGACCGAATCAAGAGTGGAGGTGATTGTGTTGTTGTAGAAAGCAGTGGCTGCATCTGGGTTATCAAATGAGAATAGAGG
This sequence comes from Phyllomedusa bahiana, assembly GCA_025379985.1. Taxonomy (NCBI): domain Eukaryota; kingdom Metazoa; phylum Chordata; class Amphibia; order Anura; family Hylidae; genus Phyllomedusa; species Phyllomedusa bahiana. Next base: position 48,526 of record JAODAL010008512.1, read on the forward strand.
TTCAGGAGAGTCAGAGGGTGTGCGAGGGTTAAGACCATGGTGGTTCCTGTGGGGGTGCACTAGATTTAAGACAGAAGGGGCAGGTGAGGTGGAGATGGTGGAGAGGGTAAGCAGATTGTGGTTAAAGTGACAGGAGAGTTTGAGATGTAAGATAAGTGGCAGAGGCGGGAGAAGACAAGGTCCAGTGTATGCCCCTTTGTGTTAGTGGCTCCAGCGATCCACTGCAAGAGGCCAGAGGAAGAGGAGAGCTAAAGGAGTTTCCTGGCAGATGTGTGGGATGGGTTGATAGGGATGTTGAAATCTCCCATGATGATAGTGGGGATGTCAGAAGAAATAAAGTAGAGAAGCCAGAAAACAAAGTGGTTGAGGAAGGCAGTGGTGAGGACTGGTGGCCGGTAGATGACAGCCACTTGGAGGTTAGATGGGGAGTAGATGCAGACAGTGTACCTCATGGAGGGGAGTGTGAGGGAAGGTATAGATACATAAGAATAAAGCCTAACGTTTCATGTAAAAAAAGGCAAAAAGATTATTAGAATGATTGATAGAGTGTTCAAACCTGCGTGTGCTATGGAAAAGGGAGATGAGCATAGTCAGGGAGGGGAATACACAGCTTGCTCAGGAAGTGGTTAAGCAGTTTATACTACAGTAGCTCTTCTGTGCGATTGGACCCAGTGGGCTAGTCTTGGGTACCATGACCCTGTCACTGGTTCAATGGTTGCCCTTTATGGACCACGTTTGGTAGGTATTAATCATTGCATGTGGGGAGAACCTGCATTTTTAGAGATGTTGTGATTCAGTTAAAGGGGTTCTTCCACAATGTAATGTTGATGTGGGATCCTCCAAAATGGGTATTTAATCACTTTTCTAAATATATGTGATTACAAAAAGTGAAGCCAGTGAGAGCTACATCATTGCTCAGTCCCCCTTAGTTTCCTGAAAGTTTACATTAGACACGACCAGGAGCTGACAGGAAGCTGATCTGGCCACGCTTGCACTTCTTATCTGATGACAGGGAACATAAATGAGCTTTCAAGGGGCTGGGGAGAAAGTGCAGTGTATGAGTCTGTCTGCTGTATAGAGAATCCACTGTTGTAATGTTAATATTTGAGTAAACTTTAGGGACACTCCCTGCTTACTCCCTCTCTGCTCATAGAGCAGAAATGATAGGATAGAACTGGTAGAAATGAACTGTGCTGTAAAATAAATCAGATTACCCTGGTGGTGGTTTATGAACTGGAATTGATACACTGTTGGATAGGTAGCACAGAGTGTTTTAGGACGAACTGTAGTATGGAGCTAGATTCCTTGTGTCTCACTGCAGTCCCTGCTGGCTCAGGGTGTAAGCATCTTGCACTGAATGTGATGTAGTGTATACCGCAGACACTGGTGAGTGATATGATATAAACAAATACATCTTCCAAAACGCAATACAGACTGAGAGTATAGGGTAAAACATCATTTTATTAGTTACAAATATTAAAAATCGTAATGTAATAAAGTATGTGTCCATAAGAATCCAAGAAAAACAAGGGAAGCGTCATTTGACGCGAAACGTGCGTTGGGGTGGGTGCTGGCCAGGGTCCATCACTGGTAAGAACTTGCTGTTACCAATATTTGCACTCTTTGTTCCCTTTGGCTACCTGGCTGTAATAGAGACACTATGTAATTACTTAGGGGCCATCTGGTTTGTCTGTGGGAACTATAGTTCTTAATTGTCTGTATTACTCATTTTACTTATTGGTACCAAGATATACTCTTCCCGTCAGTGTATGGACTCTGTCCACCCTTGTTTTTCTTGGATTCTTATGGACACATACTTTATTGCATTACGATTTTTAATATTTGTAACTAATAAAATGATGTTTTACCCTATACTCTCAGTCTTTTTTGGTTTCTATAGGTGTTGTTGAGAGCGGTTTATTATGTGGTGGGTTCGGTGTACCCCCGAACATTTAATACCCAAAAGGTTTGGATTATTTTGGTGAATATTCAAAACGCAATACAGTAGGGCCACATGTCATCAGTTTTTAATTTCTATTTGGAAAAATTTGACCCTAAATATGGGAGAGGGGTTTCTTTTACATTGTAAATGTTATATTTTTGCTTTTTTCAGCTTTTTTGGACAAAAAAACAACCTGAAGTTCCTCCATGTATATGAGCCCGTAATGTAACTTGTAACCTATAATAGTGAAGGTCCCAGATGTCAGACCCCATCATCTACACTTTTAATGACCGGATAGGTCATAATAAAAAAAAAATAAATAAAAAAAAAAGACAATCTTTTAAAGGTTATTTCTCATGAAGTGATGGCATGTGAAAAGGTTCTGCCATTTATGATCCATGGGGATCTAAGATCTTGGGCCCCTATTGAACTTGAGAATGAAGGAGACATTGTATTACAGGCAGTCCCCGGTTACATACGGGTTAGGGACTGTAGGTTCGTTCTTAAGTTGAATTTGTATGTAAGTCGGAACCAATATATTTAGTATATGTATGGTGTGTAATTATAGGCAGGTATATGTCCCCATAGCAGGTATATGTCCCCTCATAGGCAGGTATAGGTCCCCCATAGCAGGTATAGGCAGGTATATGTCCCCCATAGCAGGTGTAGGCAGTTATATGTCCCCCATAGGCAGGTATATGTCCCCCATAGGCAGGTATAGGCAGGTATATGTCCCCCATAGCAGGTATAGGCAGGTATATGTCCTCCATAGCAGGTATATGTCCCCTCATAGGCAGATATATGTCCCCCATAGTAGGTATAGGCAGGTATATGTCCCCCATAGCAGGTATAGGCAGGTATATGTCCTCCATAGCAGGTATAGGCAGGTATATGTCCCCCATAGGTAGGTATAGGCAGGTATGTCCCCCATAGCAGGTAATAGGCAGATATGTCCCCCATAGGTAGGTACAGGTATGTCTCCCATAGGCAGGTACAGACAGGGCTTATTTAAAATAAAATAAAAATACTCACTTCACCCCCCCGCTGCTCCAAGGCTTACCTCACCCTCGGTCTTCTGGCACAGGCCAGTGATGTCATGAGGCCGCGCAGGCAGCATGTCTACTTGCAGCCTTCAGGAGTTCAATTTCGGAGCAGTGAGCGCTCGCTCTCTGCTCCGTAATAGAGACTTCGACTGTATGCGCTCCGGGAGGAGTCACATACAGCCGAAGCTATCCCCGCCGGTGCCCGGGCCATGGCAGTGTCCGGACGCGGACCGAAGAGTCAGCTGTATGCGCTCCCAGGAGACGCATATAGCTGCGAAGATTGCTGACAGCGCCCGGGCCTCAGCAGCACCCGGATGCTGTCAGCTGACCCTGGCATGTGTCGTTCCGGTCCCCGTTCGTAACTAGGGGACAGTCGTAAGTCGGGGACTGTCTGAAGTTTAGCGCCATGATCTATTCTCCTTGCACAACCTGAAACTAAAGAATATTAATGCGTACGTAGCTATGTAAAATTCTGGATCCTGGCTGCTGGAGGCTCTGAGGTCAGAGATAGTCTCTCCCTTGGAGCAGATTGGTTCTTGCCTTGTGGGTTTCAGTGCATTGACCAGTGGTGAGGCTGGGCTTAATGTCCTTGTCTCCCTCCCTTCACCCACATTTTCACCACCTTTGTTTGAACTTGATGGACTCGTGTCTTTTTTCAACCGTACTATGTAACTATTTAACTATGTAACAGTGCTAACAACCACTCGGCTGTGCAAATAAACTGCAGCCTTCCCCATTTACTTGAATGCTGCAGTGTCTTGCACACTATTGTACAGGGAAAGACCGTGTTAGGTAAAGTACAGACCAAAAGTTTGGACACACCTTCTCATTTCAAGAGTTTTCTGTATTTTCATGACTATAAAAATTGTAGATTCACACTGAAGGCATCAAAACTATGAATTAACACATGTGGAATTATATACTTAACAAAAAAGTGTGAAACAACTGAAAATTGCCCTTTAAAAATTTCTAGGTTCTTCAAAGTAGCCCCCAAATTTTTGTTTTGGATTACTGCTTTGCACCCCTTTTGGGCCCATTCTCTTGTTTTGGGGTTTTCAAGAGGAAAGTCACCTGAAATGGCTTCCAACAGTCTTGAAGGAGTTCCCAGAGTTGCTTACACTTTTTAAACCCCTTTTTTCCCTTTCCACTCGGCAGTCCAGCTCACCCCAAACCATTTTGGGGTTCAGGTTTTGGTGACTGTGGGGGCCCAGGCCTTCTGGCGTAGCACCCCATCACTCTCCTTTTTGGGTCAAATACCCCTTTGGGCACATCAGGAGGTGTTTGGCCCAATTGTCCTGTTAAAAAAATTAAAAGGGTTCCAACTAAACGCAGCCCGGGAGGGAAATAGCAGCCCTGCAAAAATGCTTTTGGTAACCATGCAGGTTCAGTTTTCCCCTTTAAATTTTGGGAATACATCCCCAACAGTGCCCACCACAAAGCCCCCCCCAAAACCCATAAACACCTCCCCCTCCTGCTTCACGGGGGGAACCGGGCGGGTAGATTTCCTTTTCTTTCACCCTTTCTGCGTCACATAAAGACACGGGTTTTGGAAAACCAAAGATCCCCTTTTTGGAACTCACAGACTAAGGCCGTTTCCCCACAGGGCTTTTTTCCCGAGGGTTTTTGTGAGCCGTATTGGGCTCACAAATCCGCCTTTAATAAGGGCGGGACCTGGGGGGGGGCCGGAGCACGGCGGGGGGCGCCGCTCCCCGGCCCCCAAAAGACTTCCATTATCCACGGGGCGTATTGCGCCTTTGGGTAATGTCATGTCACTTTCTCCCCGCCCCCGGGGGATTCGCCGAGCGGGCAGGGGCGAAAGGAATTTCCCCCTGTTCTCATGAGAGCAGTGGTTTTCCGAATGAACTCCACCCGGAAATTTGGCCCCCGTACTGAAGCGCAAATCCGGCGCGGAGTACCCCCGCCAATCCGTGCCCAAATAAGCCGTGTGAAAAGGCCCCTTAAACACAGATTTCCCACTGGTCAATGTCCCCTTTCCCTTTTGTTTTTTTTAGCCCAAAACCCAAATCTCTTCTGCTTGTTGCCTGTCCTTTGCAGTGGTTTTCCTAGCAGCTAATTTTTCCATGAAGGGTGCTGCCACCCGTTCCTCTTAAAAATTTTTTGTTTGAGAGTGGGTTTTCTGTTAGGGAAAATCGTGTGGCCCTTGACCTGGTCTCTAAACTGAGCTGCTGTTAACCCCCGATTTTTTTGAGGCTGGTGACTCGGTTTTTTTTTTAACTTATTCCCTGCAGCAGAGGGGACTCTTGGTCTTCCCTCCGGGGGGGTCCCCTGGGACCAGTTTCTTTTTTAGCCTTTAAGGTTTTTTGCCCCTGCACGGGGACACTTTTAAATTTTCCCCCAATTTTTTTTGACTGACTAACCTTCATTTTTTTGAAGTAATGATGGGCCCCTCCTTTTTTTTTGTACTTACTGCTTTTCTTTTTGCCATAATAGAAATTCTAACAGTCCATTCAAAATAGGACTATCACTGTGTATCCACCTGAAATTCTGAACAACACAAATGGGTGGTCCCAACCCCCATTTAAAAAGGGAAGAAATCCCACTTAAATTAAAAATTGACAGGGGACACCCGGGGAAGTGAAAACCCTTTCAGGTGACTACCCCCTTGAAGCTCATCAAAAAAATGCTAAAGGCCCCCGTTCACCGCACGGCCTTATTTGCCGACGAATTTCGCCTTATTCCCCCCCCGGATTTTGGGGCTTCAATCGGCGCCAACCGTTGGGGCCCTTACGGTAATCCCCCTGCTCCCCATAGAAACAGTGGGGTTCCCCTCGCTCCCCCCCCTCGGGAAAAACCGCCGCGGGGGGGGAAAGTGACATGAAAATTTTTTTACGGGGCGGACCGCCTTAAAAAATGATTTTGGGGCTAAAGGGGGCCCGGCCCCCCGGCCCCCCCTCCCCCCCGTATTTTACGGGGGGATTTTTTGCGCTCAATAAAAACGCCCCAAATCCGCCGGAATAAGCCTTGTGAACACGGCCATAAGGGGCCCCGTTCCACGGGTTTTTTGGGCCCCGGGGGTCGCCGCGGCTTGTCCCCCCTTTTTCCCGCGGCCGGGGGGCCTCGCGAACCTCCCAAAAAATTTGCATCTCCTGACGGGTTTTCGGCGGGGGGCGCTTGGGGGTGGGCCCCGGCGCGGGGGGGGTGCGGTTTTGGAGCCGGCTTGCCGAGGGTTTTCTGCGCAAAAGCACTCTCCATCAAGAAATTTACAGGAGAATTTCTCCACACGCCGGGTTACCGTGGCCCCGAATTGGGCGGCCAAACCTGCGGCTGTAAATTTTAAACGCGGTTCCCCCATAGGAAACCATTTTTAAACTAGGGGGGCGATTTGGCCCCCGTTTTGGAGGGGGAAAACCACGTCGGAACCCGGGGCCTTTAACCGCGGCCAAAACCGTCGGGTGAACGGGGCCCTTTAAAGAGTGGCAAACATTAACCCAAAGAAAAAGGGGGCTACGTTGAAGAACCTAGAATATGACAGATTTTCATTTTTGTTTTCACCCTTTTTTTTTTAAGTATAAAATTTTCCCATTGGGTTTAATTCATAGTTTTTTATGTCTTCATTTTGAATCTACAATTTTTTTTTAGCCATGAAAATCCCGAAAACTCTGGAATTAGAAGGTGTTCCAAACTTTTTGGGCTGGGACTGTATAAATTTTCCCTATTTTTAAATTTTAAAAAAATCTAATAGTAAGACGTCTATTTGGCCAAAAACAACCAAACAGAGCTCAACAAATTTATATACTTTCTCTATTTTGGGTTTCTGGGGGCAGCAAAGACAATCTTCTGTTAACAGTTTTTTATAAAGGAGGCCCATTAAAGCTAAAACCCAAAGCTGTGGGAAACCTTGATTTTTTCCCTTTAGTTGGGGCCAAGGGTTGGGCCCCCATTAATAATAAAATATAGGCATATCCTTGCAATATATCATCCAAAAATGGGAAAAATCCCTTAACGGGGGTTTTTTTTTCCACACTTTTTTAAATTTCATATCATAAAATTTCCCTCAATGTGTGATGGTGGCCCCCCCCCCCCAAAAAAAAAAGGGCCCCCCCCCCTTGAAAACAGAGAGGAGGTTGGGACTCTCCCATTAATTTTAATGGGAGTTCGAAGTACAGACAAGATCAATGGGAGAGTTCCAACCACCTCTCTGTTCTCAACTGTGGCTCTCTGGGGCCCATTCTCGAGATAGGTGCATGTTCCGCGCCCGTGCACATTGAGGGCATATCCTATTAATATGCCATGTCGGAACAACCCCTTAAAAGGGTTTTGCCACGATGTAATGTTGACGTGGGATCCTCCACAACGGGTATTTAATCCCTTTTCTAAATATATTAGATTACACAAATTGCAGTCTGAGAGAGCTACAGGCTGCCTTACCTGCCCTTAGTTACTTAAAAGCTTCTATTAGATACGACCTGACAAGAGCTGCTGGCTGGGCTTGTGCAGAGAACACTTCTTATCTGATGAAAGGGAGCTGAAGAAGCTTTCAAGGCACCCGATAGAAATTTTGGCTTTTGTATATATAGAATCCACTAGTTGTAGTTTGATTATTTGAGTGAACATTTCACACGATCCCTTATGCATGGCTCCGTGCTCTGGCTGTGTCTCTCTCTCTCTCTTTCTCTTAGCTCAGCCTGGCTTGTTTACATTTGATTCTTAGCAGATAAGGCACGTCCTGGCAAAACCCCTTTAAGGGATTTGTTCTTTTACGATTGGTTTCTTACCATAGCAGGTAACTGGAATGAATATGTTATGCACAGGTTTTGATGAATATATTATATAGTTACATATTTGGTTACCCTGACTGATTTTGGCAGCCTCAAAGGAACACCTAGCAGATTCAGTAAGGCCCAGTTCACACGGCTTATTCACGCCGTAATTTCGCTCCGCTATTACGCCGGCTTTTTTTTAAGTTAGCTGCTACGATAGCCATATGCACAAGCCCGGTATGTTGTTGTCTATGTCATAACAGTGACAGCCAGAGTGCCCCCTTAATAACAGTAATTGCAAAGCCCCCATAACAGGTTAAGGCTGTGTTCAAACAGTTATTTTCCCAGGGCCTCAGTCGCTGATTCTGTCAGGATAAATAGTGCACAATACCACTCATAAAAATGTATGTGCCTCTATTTGCAAGCATTAATATCTTTTAAAGGGGTTTTCTCATCAGGTTTTTTCACAGAATCTGCATAACTAAGTATATGCTAAATTGTTAAAAGTCAAATTTATGTAAGAGACAGCCAAGATGATTGTCTATAAAATGATGGTAGCCTCATGTTCAAAGCTGTAGTGGATGATGAGATATGGAGCCTGAAAGTCACAAGTTCAAAACATTGCTACCATTTTGCTTGTCGGTGTCTGTTCTACCTAAAAAGCTTGATTAATGTATCATAAGGTGATAAAAGCTGGATGTTACCATTTTACTACAGTAAAGTTATCACTTAAACATGCACCATGTATGCGGGAGTCGAAGTTAGAGAAATTGAGGAGTTGAAGTTAGAGAAATTGAGGAGTCGGAGCTTTGCCTTACTGAATCCACAGCCCTGGCTGGGGCTTATCTGGCTTTTATCCTCAGGACAGGCCATCGATATTTCATCAATAGGTATGTGCTAGGTATTGCAGCTTCACATGAAGTTCCACAGCCAAAAAAAGCTTGTCGACAAAGGTGCCGAGAGTCAGGCTCTTACCACCATAAAACTGATAGCCCATATCAAGGATGGGCCATATATGTTTTAAAAGCCCTGATAGCCCCTTTAAAGGGACACTACCTTTAAAAATTCTTCTTTTCGTATATTGACAAGCAATATACTATTATATGGATTTTTTTAATTGGGTGTTTTTTTTCATACAATTGCTAAGTTTCCCTTTGTGCATTATTTTTTGGCTTCCCCTCTGTGAGCTTTGAAAGCATAGCAGTGAGAGGATTGCTTGATGTTCTTTCTTTCTGGCCTAGGGCCTCAGAAGTGTAAGTATCATCAGCAACAACTTGATTAGTGTGAAAAAGCCAATCTAATTAGTGTGAAAAACTCTCCCCAATGCAGAACAAGATTAACTCATTATACTTTCATGCATTGCTATGTATATCCCCTCATGTATTGCTATGTATATCCCCTGTGTCCATTAATTGTATAATCCTTCCGGAGAACAAGTGATCATTAGTCCATTACCTGTATGTAATGAGACTAGTAAGCAGGTCTCACTCCAGTCCTCAAGACCCACCAAGTCATGTTTTCAGGATCTTCCATAGGCTATGTTCACACAGCTTAACTGCGGGGCGTACAGTACACCCCGCAGTTAAGTCGTGTGTTCGGGAGTCGCACTGATACGCGCCTACTCCCGCCGCGTGGGGGAGGGGGGGTGGCCGCAGGTCGCCGGCCCCATAGACATGCATTACTCGCGGCGACATGTCAATTATCTCCCTGCGCGTACAATATGATCATATTGTACGCCCAGGAGAGGAGGCGTAATCCATAGTTCTCTATGAGCGCTATGGATTATCATAATGATTGGGAACCATTTTGCTCGTAGGTATACAGACCAAATCAGACATTAATGCCTTCCTGACAGCTGTTCATAATAATTCGGCTCTTCCTTTTTTTCCTCCCCTTCTTCTCGGAGCCATAACTTTTTTATTTTTCCATCTACATAGACAAGAGGGATTTTTTGGGGGGGCAGAACAGGATGTACTTTCTGGTGGTGTCATTGACCGTACCATAGAATATACTGGGAAACCAAAAACAATATTCTAGGTGGGGTAAAATGTGCAAAAAAAGTACTTGCACCATGTTTGCAAGGGGTTTGTTTTTATAGCATTCACTTTTTGGTGTATATGATGTTATCTGTATTCTGCAGGTTGGTCTGATTCTGGTGATACCAAATATGTAGGTTTTTGTTATATTTTAGTCAGGGCTGTGGAGTCGGTGGATATTTTGCAGGAGTCGGAGTCGACATGAAATATATGATTAGTTGGTCCAGTTAGTTTAATGCAAAGAGCTAGAGGAATTGGTCCGGCCAGTGCTACTGCTCCCATATCTTCAGCCTCATCACATGAGGAGTGTAATTGATGACATGGAGCTGGCAAAGCGCTGCCCCAGGGGAAAAGATTCTGCTCCCAGGGCAAACGGATTTCAGCTAAATTTTTCAACTGCTTTCCAAGAAGTAGAAGATCAACCATTCCTCAAAACTGACTGTGGCTGAGGCAATTCCTTTATACCCTGACATTGTTAGAGATGTTGTCCCTGTGGTCCCTGCTTTCCCCCAACCCAAGTTAGTGTAGAGAGGCCGTTCTCTAGCCTGGAAATAATGAGATCAGATGTGAGGTCATGTATGCAGGATCTGATGGAGGCGATACTATTTATCAGAACAAATTCAGAGACTCCACGAATGTTCCTGCAGTGTTTTGCATATTTACAAGTTTTTTGTGTTCTAAAGTCATATCCAATAAATATATTTTACACTGACAAGCAAAATGGTAACAATGTTTAGAACTTGTGACTTTCAGGCTCCATATCTCTCCATCCATTACAGCTTTGTACATGAGGCTTCCTTAATTTTATATACAGTCATCTTACCTATCTTATACATAAATTTGACTTGCAAGTATTTAGCATCTGCTTAGTTCTGCAGATTCTTTCCTGTAACTGCATTGTTACTGTTTTGCTCCTAAAATCAGTGTTAATTTTTATTATTTTGTTAGTATTTGAGAAATCCACCTTTTGGTTTTCAATACTGCCTGAATCCTTCTGGGCTCTGGATCAGATTCAAGCATGTCTTGACCAAAATCTGATCCCAGGTCTCTTCTACACATTCCCAATGTTGGTGCAGACTGGACTTGGATACAAATACAGCTTTTTCTTCAACTATCCACAAGTGTTCAAAAGATCAAAACATTGTTACCCTTTTGCTTGTCAGTGTCTGTTCTACCTAAATAGCTTGATTATTGTATCATAAGGTGATAAACAGCCTGATGTTACCATTTTACTAAAGTAATCACTTAAACATGCGCCGTGTATGAGGGAAGCGGAAGTCGGAGGTTTGGGAAATTGAGGAGTCGAAGTTGGGGCTTTGGCTTGCCGAATCCACAGCCCTGATCGGTGCCAGAAGACCCCTTTAAGTACCTTATTGAGTTGAAAAGGGTCTGGATGCATTTCTAGAGTGCAATAATATAACAAGCTATAGTGCCTAGGATTCTGGAGAACTGATTTATTCTGATTGCCAGATTGGAGTTGGGGAGGAATATTTTCTGTAAAATGAGCACAATTGGCTTATCTTTGTAGGGTTTTTGCCTTCTTCTGGATCAACACTGTAGAATAAAAGTTGGAACTGAATAGTTGCATGTGTTTTTTCAGCCTTACAAACTATGTAACTTCTGAACTGTGACGTCGGGCTGTCTCACGTGACCACTGTAGCAGAGGCATTCCATTAGGAAGCAGGTTTTTACAGGCTCTGCACCATGTTAGAAGTAAAAAATAAAGGCTACTCTTTTAAAGGTAAAAGTGCTTGATTTATACCATATAATGGTTAAGAGATCTTCTGTGAAAGTTGAGTACACATGGTGGGTGGGTGAGCCAGTCATTCAGCCAGTATCTGTGTATGTGAAATAATGACGTTCACAGAGTGTGGGGGACACTGTTGAATAATGGAGAATTACAGTAACCTAAAGTAGACTGTAGGAAATGGGGTAATCCTTCCTTAAAGGGGTTTTGCCATGATGTAATGTTGACGTGAGATCCTCCAAAATGGGTATTTAATCACTTTTATAAATATATGTCATTAAAAAAAGTGAAGCCTGTGACAGCTACAGGCTTAATCGGAAGCCCTTAGTTTCCTGAAAGCTTACATGAGACACGACCAGAGGAGCTGACAGGAGCTGATCTGGCCGCGCTTGCTTGTTTGCACTTCTTATCTGATGACCGGGAACATGAAGGAGCTTGCAAGGGGCTGGGGAGAAAGATCCTGTTTCTTTTGTATAGAAAATGCACTGATTGTAATGTCATTATCTGAGTACACATTGCACACGCTCCCTGCTTCCTGGCTCTCTCTCAGCCCCCCCCCCACCCCCACCCTCTCCTCCGTGAGGCTGCCCGTTTGTTTATCTTCTCTTCTGAGCAAACTCACTTTGTGGCAAAACCCCTTTAAATGCTGTGTTTTAGAGCAGGCTTAGGCTTTATCTAGTCGGAATATCGTTACCATCGGATTTATGGCAGATTCAGTATTTTGAATCCACCGAATATCCCACGGTACACTGTGGTGCATAGACAGCAATGAAAAATCTGTGCTGTAGTCTATACAGTATAGGTTTTCTACCGTCGGGTTTAAAATCCGCCGTGATACGCACCATGTTGTACCTTTCGCCAGATTCTGCTCCAATTTGCCGTCGGCCTAGTACATTGAATGTACGAGGCCGACGGAAAATCTGTGCCAAAAAAGCGGTCCAAAAAAAATCGGATTTTGGACGGCATTTTGACAATGCTATGTTTACTTGGCCTTAAACCTGTTGGTAATTAACCTGATTGACCGGGTATCCCATTCTAGAGATCTGGTGAAGCACAAGAAAAGTCTTAGAGATGAGAATCAGAGAATTCAATTATGGAGGAAATTAATCTTAAATTGTTAGCAGAACAGAGAGAATTGAAGTGGGTCGGTAGACAGAAATAAAAGAGATTTAAAGCAGTGCAGCACAATAGTGTTTTGTTGGCGAGAGTGATTTATACTGTATTCTATAGTGAATGGGCAATCGGTACAATGAACGGAACTGAGTAGAGGCATCGGGGTAGTGGTTAAAACTAACAGATAAGCCTAGGTGCTGCATTCAGGATAGACAGAAGAGGGGAAGACCAATTTAGTAATGGACAAAAATTTATCATTGTAATATTAAGAGTTTTGGAAGTTTTCCACTGCCTTCCTCTGGTTTGGTAGGTTTATATGTTGGGATTTGTTAAAGGGGTTAATAAACATATATTCAGCAGCAGCGGCAGTAATCCACAATAAAGAGTGCAAGTCCAAACCCTGTCCACGGGCCACACGAAATCCAAAAACGCATCCAGACAGCACTTAAACTTTTCAACGGTCTTTATCCCCAATAGTGCAATGTTTCAGCCCATTACTGAGCCTTTCTCAAGCTTGAGAAAGGCTCAGTAATGGGCTGAAACATTGCACTATTGGGGAATAAAGACCGTTGAAAAGTTGAAGTGCTGTCTGGATGCGTTTTTGGTTTTGTTAAAGGGGTTGTCTCACTACAAGGATTTCTTTTTAGGTTAAAGATCTTGCAAAGACAAGACCCTTTGCAATATATGTCCATTAACAGAGTCCTACCTATTCCTAGATATCCCCTCTTGTATGGGCTGCATCAGCTCTTCAGGTCACTATAGCTACAGACCTGTTCAATCTCTCATGATAGGCTGCCAGCACTGGTTGCTATAGCTACAGACCTGGATTCTACTGCAGCGTAGTGGAAGCCAGGAAACACGCCCCTGAGTTCAAAAAGAAACCAAGAAAGGAGGACTGAGGTGAGATGAATCGATGTAGTGAGACAACCCCTTTAAGGTAGAAAAAGAACACCAGTTCATCATATATATCAATGTAACTACCAGATACACATGGACATTTTTTAAACTGTTTAATTTGCAATGCAATAAATCTGTTTTTTTTCAGTCTATCATTTTATTACATCTTAGGAAATCTAAGAAGATATTTTGTTAATAAGAAATTGTAGATTAGTTTAATGGTTTAATCTTTATCAGTTATTCATGTATTTTATCAAGTGGCCCCATACAAAGCGTTTTTGTTATCCAGCAATGGTTTCTGCTATAGTGAAGATGTGACATGGCTGCATCTCTATTAGACTGTAACATTAGGAACTCATGATAGATGATCACAGGGTCTGTTATGTGCAAACATCACATTGCTTTCATTTCCCTGAGCCCCGTTTTAAAGAATTCTCACTAATGAAAGTCTGAATGCCCTTATTTTCATGTGAAAGAATTTGTGGTTTGCAACTAATGAAGCCTTATTACAATCAGGTGGTGCAAATGCGTTCTGAGAGCAATAATCATAATGGTCTATTCAGAAAAAAATCGTTGCAGACAAAAATGTAAAGAACAATTTGGCAGATGAGCTTAAACGCAGCCTTCAGAGCCTCCACTTTGTCTATCGTCAATTTAGCAGTTTGGTTTAAGATCCCATCTGCATTTTTACTAGAGCTTGAAAACTTATACTAAAAATTTAATAAATGCTGAAATGTAAGCGACCAGAATAGAAGCCGTACAAAATAGACAACTGAAAAGTTTAACTTTTCAACTGTTAAGGGTTAAACGATAGAGGTAATATGTGGAAAAACTGTCCCCTAGAAAACTACTGCTACATATCAAACACTTTTGGGGTCTGTCCACACAACAAGCCATTCCCATTGGATTTACATGCGGATTCGTGTTTTAACTCATTAACGACTGTATTCGGAGGGCGGTGCAGGTCCTCTTTCTGCAGCAACGTCTAGAGACGTTGCTGCAGAAACAGAAGTTTTGCGGCTCCCAGTGCTGCAGCTGTGCTCGGAACAGAGCTTTACTTAACAGCTCCATTCCTAGAGCAGTCTCTGTAAGTGCCGGGAAGTGGAGTAAACCTCCGATCCCCGGTGCTTAACTCTTTGACTGCCCCGGTCCACGACCGTGACATAATCAAAGGGAATTCCCCTGCTCCATCAGGTGATCGGGAATCCCGTAGACCCGATGGAGCAAAGGGAATGTCTGTACAGTCAGCCCTGGGGACCTAGAGTAGCCTCAGGGCTGTCTATATAACAAGCCTGCAGCGAGGGCGCACTGTGTGCTGCCCTTACTGCTGCTTGTGTCATACTGACACAGAAAATAATGTATGAATATGCTAATACATTTGTAAAAAAAAATTTTTTAAAATAGTTATCCCTTATTGGGGTTATAAAAAAAAACATAGTGTATAAATAAATAAATAAAAATAAATATTAATAAAAATAATTGTGACTACATTACACAATAAAACAAAAAACCTACACATATTAGGTATCCACATGACCGTAATAACCTGTAGAATTAATCTAACAGGTTATTTAGTTTGAAATGTGAATGGTGTAAAAAAAAAATAAAAATATAAACCCCCCACAAACCACCCTGTTTTTAAAAAATTCTGCAGTGGTTTATATGAAAACTCTATGCCCCCAAAAAGTGCAACTTCTCCTTCGTGAAGCAAGGCCTCATACATCTGTGTCATTAACAAAAACTCAGAAAGATAGGACACAAGGAAACGCAAAAAGTCACAAACTAAAAGATATGCTGGTCAGTAAGGCCTTTTTAGGCCTGGGATTTAAGGGGATAAAAACCTCAATGTAAACCATCACCATAGACCGTAATTGAAAATCCACGTTGAAAAAAAAAAAAAAAAAAAGTTAGAACCTTTTCAATGATCCGCCATATTTCAAGCAAGAAAAATGTCCCAAACATTTCTATGTCGGATCTGCCTTCAAAACTCTATAGCGATGAATGGGACTCGTTTTCTGACTGTGAATTAGCCGAATTCAAAATCCACATAAAATATGCATTGAAATTTGCATCGTCCAACACCTTTTTCAGCGGTAGAATCTGACAAGGATTTTGACGTTGTTGTGTAGACATAACCTTAGTCCTTTATAAAATCATCAGGATTTATTGTTTACTAGCATTTCATTGTGTGGGGTTTCTTAAGCAACCATGTGAAGTTTTGAGCACATACAATGAATCGGCTCTATCTCCGTCTAGCACAGCAGGAAATTCCAGCACTATCTGAAGCAACCGAATTAACATACTTTCAGCACATGCTTTCTATGAAATTTTTATATGGAAAACTTTTCAAAGTTCTGATCCATGTTGTGGTGGAACGTACAGTAGAAAGGAGTAGACACTTACATAAAACTGCATGTGTCCAGCTGTACAGAAAAAGATACATACATAATGTTCATTAAGTTCAACCAAGGCAGGGATAAGATGTGGGTAGAAGGATTGGTTGTAGGTAATTTTGAAATTCTGTTTGTCTACATAAACATTAATATTTTGATGTAAGTAATTGTTTAAGCCTTTTTTTGTAACCCTCACCTGTTCCTGCTGTGACCAGCTCCTAAAGAAGCTATTACACAGATTCACAATTCTTATGGTGAAAAAGACCTGTGGACTTTGGAGATTGAACAATATTTTATCCAGAAGGCGGAAGTGATCTCTTGTCTTTTAAGGGGGTTTCATGTAAAATAGCTTTTTGTAGAGGCCATTTATGTAGTGATATAAATTAGTCACATCTTCCTGTAGATGTCTCTTCTCAAAACTAAAAATGTTTAATGCTTTTAACCTTTCCTTCTAACTAAGAAGCTCCATGCTCCTTATCAGTGTAGTTGCTTGTGTGTATACTTTCTCTAACTCCAATACATATTTTCTCAAGGCTGGTGCCTAGAAGTGACTTACATATTCCAGATGATGCCGGACTGATGATTACTTAAAGGGGATTTATCTCTTCATCAGTTTGTGTGTTTCATTGTACTTTGAGTTTCTCAGCTCTTCAGATCCAGGGGCGTTTCTTCCCCTCCCAGCTGGGTGTTTCTTAACTGAAGGAGGATGACATCCAGGGCTGTGGAGTCGGCAAGCCAAAGCCCCGACTCCGACTCCTCAATTTCCCAAACATTCGACTCCGACTCCTGACTCCGCCTCCTGACTCCCTCATACATGGCGCAGGTTTAAGTGATAACTTTACTGTAGTAAAATGGTAACATCAGGCTGATTATCACCTTACGATACAATAATCAAGCTATTTAGGAAGAACAGACACTGACAAGCAAAATGTTAACAATGTTTTGATCTTTTGAACACTTGTGGGGAGAGTTGAAGAAAAAGCTGTATTTGTATCCAAGTCCAGTCTGCACCAACATTGGGGAAAATGTGTAGAAGAGACCTGGGATCAAATTTTAATCAAGATATGCTTGAATCTGATCCAGAGCCCAAAAGGATTCAGGCAGAGCTGAAAACCAAAGGTGGATTTCCCAAATACTAACAAAATAATAAAAATTAACATTTTGATTTTAGGAAGCAAAACAGTAAAATGCAGTTACAGGAAAGAATCTGCAGAACTAAGCAGATGCTAAATACTAGCAAGTTAAATTTATGTATAAGATAGGTAAGATGTATATAAAATTACAGTAGCCTCATGTGCAAAGCTGGAGAGATATGGAGCCTGAAAGTCACAAGTTCAAAACAATGTCACCATTTTGCTTGTCAGTGTAAAATATATTTATTGGATAGGACTTAAGAACACAAAAAAATTATAAACATGCAAAATACTGCAGGAACATTTGTGGAGTCTCTGAATTTGTTCTGAGAAATCATATGGCCTTCATCAGATCCTGCATACATGACCTCACATCTGATCTCATTATTTCCAGGCTAGAGAACGGCCTCTCTACACTAACTTGGGTTGGGGTAAAGCGGTGACCACAGGGGCAACATCTCTAACAATGTCAGGGTATAAGGGAATTGCCTCAGCCACAGTCAGTTTTGATGAATGGTTGATCTTCTACTTCTTTGAAAACAGGTGAAAAATTTTGCTGAAATTTGTTTATCCTGGGGGCAGAATCTTTTACCCTGGGGCAGCGCTTTGCCTGCTCCATGTCATCAATTACACTCCTCATGTGATGAGGCTGAAGATTTGGGAGCAGTAGCACTGGCCGGACCCAATCCTCTTGCTCTTTGCATCGAACAAACTGGACCAACTCTAATTATATATTTTGGGAGTCGGAGTCGGTCCCTTTTATGACGACTCCGACTCCACAGCCCTGATAACATCATCCCCACCCCTTCACTGTTCGTGCTCGCTCCAAGTCAGTGTGTTTGTTAGAGATCAGTGTGAGAGGATAGCACATCCCTGCTCTCCCCCCCTCTGTCTGAGTCCACATGTCACTGTGTCATTCCTCTCCCTATGCAGTCTTATTTTGTAAGAGCTGTTTATTTACTTACCAAAGCCCTGCATTCAGTCTAGATAGTCTTCTTTGAACTCAGAGCACCGATTTCTTCTCCTCTCACAGCTGTAGGTTTGTTACAGTTGAATCCAGTCTTCTATGAACTCATCCAGAGCAGCACAGATCTGTCTCCCTTCTATGTTTACAGGCAGCAGCATTAGGCACCAAACACAATTCTGCTGTTTTCTGATTTGTAGAAGCAGCTGCAGTGTTACTGTGGAGCTGCTGTCTGTGCAGAGTGAAATGCTGCCAGCCTCTTATTCTGAGTGAGAGAGGCAGGAATGCTCTCTCCCGTGAATACGACCGGGGCCAGACAGAATGTAAATTAGTAGAGCCGTCATCCAATGAAATGAAAGGAGGAGGGATCCGACCAGAACTGGGGAACAGTGTTTACAGAAAATGAAGATAAGGCAGACTGTGAAAACAAGCAGCTTTGCAAATGACATCCAATTACAAAGTTGCTTGTTTTCACTGTCCCTTTATTCTGAAGACCATTCAATGTAATGATACAACCCCTTTAAGCATGAATATTACAGATTTGACAATAACATGGTTTCCATTAATGTTGGAAATCACAACATTAGCATGAACTGAGCCTGAGCAATGTGAGCAAGTTATAGAATTCACAAGTTGCGCCGCTCACCTCGACGTTGTGCTGTTCAGCATCTTGGTCTGGTGGATTTCTGCTTCAACAGCTTGCTCTTTATGTGTAGATTTAAAGGGGCCAGCACGTGCCACCCACCCTTGCCAGAGCTAATGCTCTGGGATCTGAGACTTTTAATGTGCCCTTTACCCTTCATCTTCTCTCTGCCAGTTTCTTCTTGCTCCTGACCTTCATGTTTATCCGCTGCCTGCCCTGACCTCTTATCTGTGACCCACTTATGCAAGAACTCCGTCTGCCCTGACCTTCTGCTTGTGACCCAATTACGTCTCCTTTTAGCCTTCTAGTATAATGCCTGTACGCCAGCCGTCACTGCTTGTGCTTGTATGCCAAAATTTGTGGTTGACATCTAAAAAAATGAAAAACGTTGGTCCAGCGTAAGGTAGAAAAATAAATTCAAAATGTATTTATATATAATAAAGGTATATAGCATATGAACAGACAGGTTTACATGTTTCAGATCACGGGCTCAAGTAGACTGAAACGCGTAAGCCTGTCTGTTCTCATGCTACATGGTTTTTATTAAACATAAATAAATTTTGGATGTATTTTTCTACTTTACACTGGATCAACTTTTTTTTTTTTATCCTTCATTGTTGGGGAAGTGGTTCGTGCCAGGTTGCTGGATTTTCTGGATCTGGTGAGCTGGATTTTCATTTTCTTTTGGTTTTAATGTGGACATTGAGGTTCCACTACCTGCCCATGACAACAGTGCCCTGTGTCTAAAGCAAATGAAAAGTTTGTCTTTTATACTTTTAATGGATCCTTGAACTAACTGACTGAAATATAACATAATTTCGACAATTTTTTAAAAAGCAAAACCGATTATTCCCCTTTAAATTTGCAATTGATTTATAAAATGTTATAAAAAAAAAAAAAAAAAAAGGTTAATGATGGCAGTCATAATGACATACAGTAGCTTGGAGCTTTCCAGTCACAGTGACCTTGAGAAGTGTTATCATATGAAGCTTTAGTTGTCTGCATGATATTGATCTCAAGTGAAAGGTTGATCTTTTCTTTAACCGGCGTCCTTCGTTCAGAAATAAAGTGAAACCTTTGGCAAAAACTGGAATTTTTTTACTTTTACTTATCTTCTCTCTGGGCGAAAGTGATTGTGTTAATTTTCGTTGGTCCAAGGTCATATCCCCACATGGATGGAGAGCTGCTTCCTGGTTATATTCTTCGTAACTGAGCCATGGATTGGGGTTAAGTCTACTCAGGATCCAAAAATGTTGGTCTTCTGACTGTAGTGATTAGAAGAAACTCTTCAGCTTAGGTTAGGAAAGGCTGGATCAAGATATTTCTATAATAATAGTTTTATTTAGCGCTGACACATTCCAAAGTGCTTTACATTTGGGGAGGTAACAGACAAATTATAGTCAAAACAGATAATGGGGCATAAGACCTGGTCAGCACTTACAATCTAATTTTGGAATTTTATAGGGGTATTCCCATTTCAGACACATATAACCTTGGAATTGATTAGTAGCAGTCATGGTATCAAGCAGAATGGAAGGCGGGGGGAGGGTGTTGGGGTAGCCCTGCTCCAAAAATAGGTGTGGGTTCCAGGGGTGGGAAAAGTGCAGAGTAAGCCTTGCCATATGGTGTACCAGGGAGATCGGCGTGTTTTATAACCCTTCTCTAAAAGTAAATTGACAGTAAAAGTCTGATTCTGGTGAATTGAATTTGAGGTTAAAACAGCAAATCCTTAAAATAGATGTCTATTTCCATATATCCTCTCAGAAATTCTGAATTAATCTGGGGGAATTTACAGTTTAGGATCCTTATCTCTTGTCCATAAGGGAGAGTGCTTTCAAATAATGTCTTTCACTTTGGAGAACCTTCCCTATCCTGTTCAACGCTGGCTGCCCATTGATTTGAGTCAACACTGTGAAATACTTAATTTCTCCTGTAGTGGCTCTGCAGGGCATTTGAACTCTAAGGCTATGTTCACACGGCTTATTTTGGGATGCATTTCTCCACGTATTGAGAGCATACTGTGCTTTAATATGAGCGAAATGCGCCCCAGAGATGTATGGATTACGCCTCCTCTCCCCGCTCGTACCATATGATCGTATGGTACGAGCGGGGAGATAATTGACATGTCATTTATTCACGGCGCTTACCCGCCGTGAGTAATGACTATCTATGGGGTCGTCAGGCTGCCGCCACACCCCCCACCCCCGCATCGCGGGAGTACGTGCCGATCGGCATGAGATCCCGAACACCCGGCGTAATTGCGGGGCGTACTGTATGCCCTGCAGTTAGCCGTGTGGACATAGCCTTACTGTCAGATTTGCTCATGAATTACCGCTAATTGCTGGAGGTCGCAGCAGAGGGACACTTTTGTAAGTGGCTCAGTGTTCAGAGAACCTTCTAAAAAGTAAGAATTTCTCAAACTGGACAACACCTTCAATAGTATGTAGAAGACGATGTCGGGAAAGTACCAATTACCAGGAACCTTACTCCTATGCTACACCTCTGTTGGTTTTGCTAAGGGTTTAATGTCCTCTGTAGGGCTTTTTACACTTGATGATTTGAGATACAGATTTTTAGAATTAATGCTTTCAGAGTCCACAGATAATTTTACAGTAATGCTTCACTAACTGCTTATGAACACTAGTCTATAGTTTTGAGTGAATTCACAGATTACTGGCTGCTATAAGTAGTACCCTGGAGTCTGGTACTTTGTTAGCTTGAAAACATTGAGTAAGGCAATAAAAGAAAAAAGTATATCCAACAATAAAACTCAGTAAATAAAACTTAATTTATTAGAACCAAAATTAAAAACATTCTTTATATTGAGAAAAATAAGTACTTGGTGATTCATGATAACATTAGCAATAAGGTATAAAATACTAACCATTCCAACAAAACTAATCATATGTTCACATGTTGGACTTTTCCTCTTAGGCTCTGTTCACACGGCATAAAATGGGCCGTATTTCGGTCCGTAATTACGCGCCGAAGTGCGCAAATTACGGGCTGAAAACGGCCCATTCATTACGGTAATCCACAGTTCTCCTAGAGAATTATGGATTACGTCTCCTCTCCCTGCTCGGCGAATCCGCCGAGGGGGGAGATAATTGACATGTCGTTTTCTAGCGGCGTATACGCGCCGCTAGCAATGATTGTCTATGGGCCGGCGAGGTGCCGGCCCCCCGCTCCCGCCCCCGCTCCGGCCCCCCCCCCCGCCCCACCGCGTAACAGCGGGGTGTAATTACGTCCCGCAGTTAAGCCGGGTGAACATAGCCTTAGAAACATCTGACATTTAAATCACATATATTTAGAAAAGTGATTAAATTCCTATTTTGGAGGATCCCACGTCAACATTACATCGTGGCAAAACCCCTTTAAGCCTCGGCAGAAATCTAAGGTGATCCCAAGGCTTTTTACCTTAGAGATAGTTTTCGCCTATGATTTGGACGCATATTAGGCCCATTTCTACGGGTCTAACCTGTGTTGCTCCCACCACAGCTGAATCTGAGTAGGGTCCGCTCAAAAAAATGGACATATCCAAGCTTTTTTTTTTCTCTCTAGGCATTCAAATGAACTTCAGTCGGATTAAGTAAGAATTTAAACGAGGAATCCGAGACAGAATCGGTTAAATTAGTCATGTTAACTGATACTTAGGGTCAGTCTACACGCCAAGTCTTTTCAGTTGGTTTATGACACGGATTAGGACCATCAAAAAAAGACTGTAAGAGCATCCCCATAGACCGCAAATAAAAATCCGAGTTGCAGTCCACATGACTCGGATTTTCAATAGGACGGATTTCCAAATTGCCGTTTTTAACAAAAAACTTGAAACATGTTCATTCTTTCCGCCGTATTTTAGGTTAAAAAACATGTCTCAAGCATGTAAGCATTTATGTCGGATCCACGTCCAAACCTCATAGAAATGAACGGGATTTGTTTTCTGACTGCAAATCTGATGAAAAAAAAAACACTTAAAATGCACATTGAAAACCAAGTCAAAATACTCGTCAGACGACGTGGTTTTAGGATTTAGAATCCGACGAGTAGTTTGACAGGTGTTGTGTGGACGCAGTCTAAGGCCTCGTTCACACGGCTTATTTCTCTGCGGATTGGCGCCGTACTGCGCGCCGGATTTGCGCTGCAGTACGGCGCCAATCCGTTGGAGTCATTACGGTAATCCACTGCTCTCATAGAGAACAGTGGATTCCGTCGCTCCTTCCCGCTCGGCGAATCCGCCGCGGGGCGAGAAAGTGGCATGCACATTATTTACGGCGCGGAAGCGCCATAAACAATGCATTGTCTATGGGGCCGGGGAGCGGCGCCCCCGCCGAGCTCCGGCCCCGCCCCCGTCCCGCCCCTTATTCACGGCGGATTTGTGAGCGCAATCCAGCTCACAAATCCGTCGGGAATAAGCCGTGTGAACACGGTCTAAGGGTGATCACAGATCCATTGTGGATTTGCCATACAGAATCTGCTGTTGGTTTTTAACTTTTGCAGCATAGTAGATGAGATTGTCTTAGTTCTTATGCACATGCTGCGGATAAAATCTGCCTAGAATCCGCACATAAAATGACCTGCAGTGCGAATATTAATTCCATAACGTGTCATTTTCTTTTGTGGCGATGTGGTTTTTCCGCAATGCCTTGCGATGTTTCATCTGTATTGGCCTATAATATGTAATGGTAGAAAACAGGTATTTGTGGATCCTCTGGGTCACTGTGAGCGATGGAGTGGTAGACCAGGTCAGCGAGGTATAAGGGGCCCCCGGTCTTCACTGGAGCCCACCGCAAGGCCAGAACCCCCAGGTCACTACCCGTGACGTGGCTACTCACTGTGACGACCAAAGTGCCGGATGTCGGACACCGGTACAGGCAGAGGTAACTGATCAAGGCCGGTGCTACTGAAGCAGAATCCCAGACAGGTAGCAGGCTGGCGTAGCAGCAGAGATCAGCAGTACGAGTAAACATGGCTAACTCTGGAACCAGGATGTTGGTAGTGTAGGTAACAGGAGCCAGGACAGCAAAGGTCAGGAGCAATGTGGTAACATCAACAATCTGACCCGGAGCAGAGGCAGGAAGTTCCTTAAATCCCAGGTCTTTGCCCGGGTAAATTAGTTTACTGTATCTTTAAATTTTGTCAAGTTACTGCACACACAGGATGCTGGCAGTAGGCAGGACCAAAGCAGAAGTGAGGACAGGTGAGTACACACTAGTGGGGGGAGCCGCAGCAGGGAAATAGACAGGGGCAGGTCGGCAGTCTGGAGCAGGGAGTGTGGCTTGATCCGTGACATAACGTAACTTCAAATTTACGATTAAGAAGCTTAGGCTTCGAAACGCGTCAGTCTCCTCTAACGCATGCTATATTTTTTGCTCTTCCATGCATGGGTCCATGTATTTCTGTATGTTTTTTATTTTTTGTGCTCAATAAAATGTATTCATTTTTTAATATACTATTGGGTAGTGGATATCGCAGCGGCACTTGGACTTCTCTGGATGTATTTGGGCCACAAGGCAGTGGCGGTGCCTGACTCTATCCCTCCCTAGGAGCATTGATGTGCAGGTGAGCATACCCATTTTGTTGTTCATTTATCAAATTTAATAAGAGTCCCAAGCACAAAAAGAGAAATAAAGTAAACAACACATCCAGTAAAGGGTTCACCCTTTTGTGTTCCATGCATATTGTCAGAACAACTGACCCTAAAAGAGGTCCCTGAATAAAACTATGATTTATAAGAAAAAAAGTAGTGACACAGTTTGTGAGGCTGAACAAAGACAGATGTCCATGCTAACAGATTAAGCGGGCTGCCCAGCACCTCTGGGTATGCCACAACAAAAAATATTTAAATAGTAGTCACCCTTAGCTTCCCAGCACTATTGGGCAGATATTGCGAGCTTGCGTATTTGGGGCCCCGGTACCAACTAATACCTCATATTTAACATTTTTCCAGTATGACATTTTTTATCTGCCCAATAGTGCTGGGGAGCTATGGGTGACTACTATTTAATTTTTTTTGTTGTGGCAAACCCCAAAGGGGTGCTGGGCAGCCCGCCTAATCTGTTAGTATGGGCGTCACTAAGAGCTGTAAGCCGGCATGGTGCACCACACGTTTTTGGGCACCCTTATGAAATTGCTTTATCTATTGCAATTATAATACCGCAGCCCCCCCCCTCATGCCAGGAGGATGTGTGAGTGGTTGTTTAAATGAGTATTTTTGCATTTCTGCCAGTCACCCCATGCATTATACTGTGGTTTTTCCTGCATGCTGGTGTGAACAGGTACCAAGCTAATGTCAGTCGGAAATAAATTTAATGGTTTCCCTTGCAGGGAGCTTTGAGTTTTTTATTCAAAAATCAGCTGCACCGCCCATGTTTCCCAGGAGCATATAAGGCTAGATGCCTGCTCCTGGGCTCAGTTTAGTCCAGCCACTGAGCTGTGAACAGGGCCCACAATGGTAATGATGATATATCCTAACGATATGCCATTATTGTCTAAGGTGGCAAAACCCCTTTAAGGCTGTGCATAAATACTGATTTTCTTTCTTGTTAGTTTTATGAGTGCCCACCTTTTCTTTTTTCTTAACTTTTTCTGCATTGATTGCATCATATACTGCCTCATATAATAACCTAAGGTGAACCTATACTTTAGTTAAAACCATGTTATTTTGTAGTTGTATGAATTTTTTCTGCACTGTAGAGAAGGTCTTAAGGTTTTGTTTTTCTTCAAGGGTTTTGTTTGTGGATTTGCTGCTATGCCTGTTCAAGTGGGTACGTAGGCTTACAAGTGGCAAAGATGAAATAACAACTACCTACTGCACCCCCCCCCCCCCCCATCCACCCATATATATTCTCTAACTGAGCATTCCTGGTTAACCCAGCAGGTTTACTAACGAAGGACTGCAGTGCTTGTGTGCATTACATAGCAGGTGGTAAGTGATAAAAACCAATGTATACCTAGATTTGTGGATCAGAAAAGTCATAATTATATTGAAAGGAAATCTGATGCCTGGATAGGTGGCTGTTTTCTTTAGAAAAAGATTGGTCGATCTTCAGTTGGTCCACAGGAGGCCCTTAGCACCTTAAAGGGGTTTTCTGATTACAAAGAATAGCTTTCAGCATAAAAGGACAGTTCACTGAAGATTTTTTTCTAAATACATTGGTCAATAGATTTACTTAAGTCTTGAGATAAGAGGGTTTTTATGTCTCTGAAGTGCACACCTGTTTCTAAGGTTACCTGCATACCAAATGGATGTCTTTTATTTGATTAGCTGAGAGCACAGAGAAGGGAGTGAGGTCACCCCACTTGGGGACTGAGATCAAAGCAAACTAATGATATCCAACAAGATGAACTTCACTAAACAAAAGGTACACGTGCTGCGAGGACAAAAAGCATGGATTTATCTGTAATCTTGTTAGAGATAAGAATCTCCTGCTCTGTCAGAGTAATGGCTGACTAGAAGTTGAATATGCTAATCACTGCTGGTGAACCACTCATAGCCTAAGGACACAGAGTGCGTTCAAAACTGCTAAAACTCAGTGAAACAGCGTGGTGCATAAACCTCTTTAAAAATGAGGTACAGGATATGAACACCTTTGCACTGAATCTTTTTACTGTATTGTTAATTTGCTTTCTAAATGCAAATCCAAGCAACATTCTAGATCGTCTTCTTTAAACATTCCCTACCATTTTACTGTTCTAGCTTGTACAAGTCCTTCGCCTAGCTGCTGAATTTCAAGTACAGCTCCAGTTTCTGATGGGCTCTCTCGATTATCTCACTCTCACGAGGCGTATTAGTTCTCTGAGAGCTATGGATTATCGTAATTATGGGGCGCATTTCCCCGCGTATCAAGCGCAGTACGTCGCAAAATACGCGGCGAAATGCGCTCCAAAATAAGCTGTATGAACATACCCTATGTGTAATAGTGTCATGCATGTGCATAGCAGTACCAGAAGGCAGGATACCACCAGCTTTTTATTCCCCAAAAAATGTACAATATTCTTGAACCTGTTGGCCCCCTTCAACCTCCTGGACCCATTGATGCTGCTACGGCTATAGTTACACCAAATGTGTTCTGCTACATTAGTCCTTCTCATAGCTGAGAGCCGTTTCATGATTGTTGTAGTCCCACAACGTCAGGAGAGCTGCTTAAGTTTGATATACGCCTTCACATATCTAGACGGGGCTTTTTTTATTAGTCATTTACCAGTAATTTCCTGCTGTATGATTGCACAGTGCCAGTAATAACTAAAAGTTGTTTTGCTCAACAGAAGCCAGTGAATCAGAGAAACAAATGCGACTGTGACTCAAAGTATCTCCCACCTCCTTGAGCCAGAATAGCTGACGTCGCCTCGTAAGGTCTTTCGTGCCAAATGTGTTGTTTTCCCAGAAGCCCCTTGTTTGCTGCTACAGAACCCCCTGTGCTTTTGGGGATTCCTGTGCCTGCGGACTTTTATCTCCGTCCCCGCAGCGGCACACGTTGCCACGGATGTTATGTGCCTTGTATCTACTTTTGTTTTATGGACATTACATTTTGTAATTTTAGTCTTCGCTCCGAGTTCATATCTTACCAGCACAGACTGAAAGGTTATAAGCTGCCGAATTCCCACGTAAAGACACTAACCCAGTTTCTGTGGGAAACAATAAAACAAACAGCTCTTATGGGAGACGCTTAGTAATGGAGGGATTACACTAAGTGATGCCGAGCACTTGCTGAGAACGACCAATAACACCAGTTTACTGGATAGAACGTTTCTACAACTATTTATTTGTTTCATTGTTTCCCTTTTTTTAATATTCTTAAAAGATTTTCGTACACAGTTTTTACAGCAAATCCTGGTGTTTTTGTCTGAATCCTTTGACAATGTATTGATGGATTCTACCTCTCTTCTCGCCATATAAAGTAATAAGTCAAATGTACTGGTCATTGCAGAAGATTGTTTGGTGACTGCTTAAAGGGGTACTCTCATCATATTAATTAGCTGTAAACATAGTAAACCTATAAATACAAGGGCCAATCAAATAGAATGGATACCATAAATACAAAGAATACCAAAAGAAATTGTATCCAATACAGTAGTATAGATATGTAAAAACAATACTTTATTATAATCTTATTATAAACAGTTAAAAAATATATCAGTAACAGACAAAATCACACCCAAATAAAAAATACCCAACTAATGCCACTGAAACATAATGCTGTACATCATATAGGTGATAATCATATCAAAACATCACATAAATAAGTACAAAAACATCAATTTTATACATCACCAAAGATCAGCAGATTAGAATGACCCAAACACCCCATGTTTAGCTGTAAACATATAGGCAAAGGTAAATAAAGATTATTAACAACTACATTGCCGTTCTGATTTTACTTCCTTTCAGAGCTAGGGCAGTTTTTATCTTGTGCTTGTACACAAGCTTCCCTAGATTACCGACCACCTCTCTCTGCTCTTATTGCTCCTGGAGCCCTGGCCAACCATGGTGATGTTGCTCCCTGGAATGTCTGATCCATAAAACAGCAGCTTGTTTATTTATATTACTGACAGACTTTAACCCTTTAGAGCTCTGTAAACTGTAGTGCTCAAGGCTACAAACCTCCAGCATTCAACTCCCCGGAAACAGGATCAGCTAGGAACAGCAGAGCTGGTATGCCAGTCACTGCTATAGAACTGCACACAGCCTGACCAGGACTTGAGAGCCTGAAGCTGCCTGTGAAGAGCAGGCTCTGGGAAACAGCATGGTAAGAACATCCCTTTAACTCTTTATAGCGCTAAAGACTTCTGTTAAAACCCCTCTATCACCAATGTCCCTCTAACAGGCTTATCTAGGAATAACAGAGCTGATATACCAATCACTTCTGTAGACCCACTCACAGCCTGACCAGGAAGTATGACCCTGAAGCCAGCTGTGAAGACTAGGAAGCAGCATGGTGAGAACACCCCATTAAATTGATGCTGATGCAGTGATTTATGGCAAGAATAGTCCTCATTTATGAGAACCAATAGTAAAACTCTCTGTATTCTGATAGCAACCAATCAGAGGTCAGCTCTTATTTCTTATACTGCTCTGGGGATATGAAAGCTGAGCTTTGATTGACTATTATGGGCAAAAAAGACAGTATTACTTTTAGACATATTCACAGATGAGGCCTAATGGGGAACATTTATTATGGCAATTGTGCCAGTAATAAAATAACAAATTAAGATACTGGCGTATATGCTTTACACCACATTTATTATGTACTTTAGACCGTTTTTAACATAATAAACCATTTCCTGACACACAGGTTATTAATTTTTGCTGTATTATTGCAGCATGGGGACACAAATATGTTTCAATTAGCACGCGTTCCGGCCCATCCTACAGTGGCGGTCAAAAGTATTGGCACCCCTGCAATTCTGTCAGATAATACTCAGTTTCTTCCTGAAAATTATTGCAATCACAAATTCTTTGGTATTAATATATTCATTTATTTTGCTTCCAATATAAAAACACAAAACAGAATAAGACAAAAATCAAATCATTGATCATTTCACCCAAAACTTCAAACATGGACCGGACAAAAGTATTGCAAACCCTCAGCCTAATTTACTTGGTAGCACAACCTTTAGCCAAAATAACTGCAACAACCGTTCCGGTAACCATCAAATGATTTTCTTACAATTCTCTGCTGGAATTTAAGACCATTCTTCTTTGGCAAACTGCTCCTGGTCCCTGAGAATTAAAGGGGGGCCTTTTTCCAAACTGCCATTGTGAGATCTCTCCACAGGTGTTCATGGGATTCGGGTCTGGACTCTTTGGGCTGCCACTTTAGAAGTCTCCAGTGCTTTCTCTCAACCATTTTCTCGTGCTTTTTGACGTGTTTTTTTGGGTCATTGTCCTGCTGGAAGACCCATGACCTCTGAGGGAGACCCAGCTTTCTCACACTGGGCCCTAAAATTAATGCTGCAAAAACTCTACTATTGTCTCATCTGACCAGAGAACATTCTTCCAAAACGTTTTAGGCCTTCTCAGGTAAGTTTGGGCAAACTCCAGCCTGGCTTTTTTTTATGTCTCGGGGTAAGAAGTGGGGTCTTCCTGGGTATCTCCCCATACAGTCCCTTTCCATTCAGACGCCGATGGATAGTAAGGGTTGACACGTTGCACCCTCGGACTGCAGGCAGCTTGAACTTTTCGGATGTTTTGTCGAGGTTCTTTAATCCACCATCCGCACAATTTGCGTTGAAATCTCTTTGTCAATTTTTCTTTTCCGTCCACATCTAGGGAGGTTTCCACAGTGCCATGTGCTTTACATCTAGGGAGGTTAGCCACAGTGCCATAGGGAGGTTAGCCACAGTGCCATGGGCTTTACATCTAGGGAGGGTTAGCCCACAGTGCCATGGGCTTTACATCTAGGGAGGTTAGCCACAGTGCCATGAGCTTTACATCTAGGGAGGTTACCCACAGTGCCATGGTTTTACATCTAAAGGGAGGGTTTGCCACAGTGCATGGGGTTTACATCTAGGGAGGTTAGCCACAGTGCCATGGGCTTTACATCTAGGGAGGTTAAACCACAGTGCCATTGAACTTTACATCTAGGAGGTTACCCACAGTGCCATGGGCTTTACATCTAGGAGGTTACAACAGGGCCTTGGGCTTTACATCTAGGGAGGTTAGCCCCAGTGCCCTGGGCTTTACACATCTTGATGACATTGCGCACGGTAGACAGAGGAACATTCAGGTCTTTGGAGATGGACTTGTAGCCTTGAGATTGCTCAGGCTTCCTCACAATTTGGATTCTCAATTTCCCCAGACAGTTCTTTGGTCTTCTTTCTTTCTCCATGCTCAATGTGGTCACTCAAGGGCACAGGACAGAGGTTGAGTCAAACTTTAATCCATGTCAACTGGCTGCAAGTGTGATTTAGTTATTGCCAACACCTTTAGGTGCCACAGGTAAGTTACAGGTGCTGTTTTAAATTTCACAAATTAGAGAAGCATCACATGATTTTCAAACAGTTTCCAATACTTTTGTCCACCCCCTTTTCATGTTTGGTGTGGCAAATTTTATCCAATTTGGCTTTTTGACAATCTTTTTGTGGTTTTTTCCATGAAGACAAATTAAATGAAGATAATAAACCAAAAATTTGTGATTGCATAATTTTCAGAAGAAACGAGTATTATCTGACAAATTGCAGGGTGCCATACTTTTGGGCCCCCACTGTAAGCTGGGGTGGATTAAATGCATCCTGATTATTTGCGCGCCACTGATAGAATAAAGCAGCAAAAAAAATAAATAAATAACGTGTGCGCCGGGAAACTGTTTATTGTCTTGGATGTTATCACCCTGTGCATTACAACCCTTCACAGCGCTGATTCTGTTTGCAGGAAGTTAGACAGCTTTTAGACACATCTGCGACAAAAGAAGCGTGGCCTCACTAAAAGGAAAGTGGCTTAGTGTACAACATCATGCGACAGAAATTTGCCAACTAAAAACTGTGTAAACTTAGACGAGACAGTTTGCAAACATGCACTAGATTTATGTAATTATATACTTAGTAAATGTGGTGCATTTTAAGGCTATGACTACACTGCATGGAAGAAAAATGGCCGAAAGTGTTTTTGTCACGTTTCGTGCAAAAAAACGCAGTCGCTTCTTGTTTGTTTTTATGTCGCCCATACAATTGTATAGGAAGATGGCGAAAAAACTAAAAGCGGAGACATATCATACAACATGTTGTATAATACGCTGGCGGCGAAAGACCATCATGTAAAAAAAGACGAGTTGTGGAGACTACAGCGCCTCTTTTCTATTCTAGTCTATGGGGCCACAGGAACGATCATATTTTCTGCGCTTTTAAAATCCTAAAAGTGTTGAAAATCCGGTCGCAAAGCTATGGGATGTAGACATACTAAATTTAGACTATAGAGTCTTAGGCTAAGTATTAGACAGTATTAATAAATCTGCTCATTGTGTTGATTTCATCTCCACCTTCCAAAAGCCATAGCTTATTTTATTTTTCCATCAGTATAGCAATTTAAAGGTTTGTTGTCTTTTCCTATACATATAATGTATTGGGGGAACCAAAAACAAACATTTTTTCAACAGGCAGTGCAAATGACAATATAACTATTATGTGAGCACAATTTTGGCAAAACCAAATTTATATAGTTTTTATCACGTTTTACTGCTTTTTTTCTACTAACCTTTTTATTTTTCTGTCTATGGATCAAGGTATGGACTTTTTTTGTAACTCAAAATATTTTCATTGATGTCATATTGGGGAAGAGACAACGGATTACTTTTTTAAGGGGCTAATTGACCATATAAACACAAATAGAGATGAGCGAAAAATTTGATTCGGCTAATTCGTTGAACTTTTCCCAAAAATTTGGTTCGTTCAGAATTTAAAAAACAGCTATTTCCAGGCTGCACAGAGCCTGCAGGGTGCTGTAGAACGTTGTGCCATGCTTAAATATGCAGAGGGAGCTTGGTTTGGTCTTCATACAATGTTGTGTTTTAGTATGACACGCACATGACTGCCACCGCTATTAGAATCGCTTCACACTTCACTTATCTTTGCAGTTTCAGGGGCAAAACTGACGAAATAACTGAAGTGTGAATGCAGCCTGACAAGGTAATGTCAGCGCCAGCTGGAAAGAACCGAGCTGAGGACCAAGATCCCACAAGAGTGTCTAAGAGCACACTCCTTTTACACCATCATCAGATGATTCCACAGATTATGACAGAACCTGTACTGTTAAACGCTGATACATGTAGAGCTACAAAGAGTTACTTTTTTCACTTATTGTGCTGAACTATCTTTGAAATACAGTGTGTGTATTTCTCACATGCACACATCTCCATTACAGGCAGGTTAATATTTTGGGATATTGTTCTCTGCGCCAAAGAGTTACTTTTTTCACTTATAAGGTGAAACACCTTTGAAATACATGGGTATATGTAGAATCTGTGGGCAGAAAGTGCTGCCACCTCACCACTCAGGTCTCCTCATGCTGCTGCTGTCACCTCCCGGCTATGTCACCATGTCACTCTTTGGCTTGATGCTGCTGCTGCCGCCACCTCCTCATTATGTCACCTAGCTGCTGCCATCTCAAAAGGATGTAATTGTGCCACTCTCTGGCCTGATACTGCTGCTGTTGCTGCCGCCACCTCCACCATCTGTCATTGTGCCACTCTGTGGCCTACTCATGTTGCCGGCACCTCCACCATCTGTCATTGTGCCACTCTGTGGCCTACTCATGTTGCCAGCATCTCCACACTATGTCATTGTGCCACTCTGTGGCCTTCTCAGGCTGCTGCCAACTCACCACTCTTTCACTCGACCACCCTGTGGTTTCCTAATGCTGTTTCTACCCTCCACCACTCTGACTTTGCCACTTTGTTTGGTTTCCGCTTCTTTCAATCTGTCGGAAAGGAATGAAAAGGACAAACGCAACCAATTGTGTCTTCGGGAAAGCCGTGTGGCCAGTATGACATGGTCCTTTGTTTGCATCAGGATTGTCTGATGATTATCTAACCAAAAGCAGGAGTGAATACAGAACACAGGCGACATGCAAATATTCCATTTACTTGTTATCTCTTTTGGATCAACTCCTGTTTCTCTTTGGCTTTAGCAATACTGATGAATTATTGACCAATCGAAAGAGGGCACTGAGGGATCAAAGGAAGAGCAAAATGATCTGTGACGCCAATGCAAAATCACTGACTACACCCTCTCCACTCTTTTGGGGGGGGGCGCTCTATATGTATCAGCGTTTAACAGAATCACCACAATAAGTGAAAAAATTAACTCTTTTTTCCAAAGATAGCAATATCCCTACCGACTGAAATGGATGGATTTGAAATTTGTGTGTATGGGAGAAATACACACACTGGATTTGACACAGAGTTACCCACAATAAGTGAAAAAATTAACGCTCTGCTACAGACAGCAATATCCCAAAATAAAAAACGCTGGTTCAGGAACAGGTGTGAATATGACACACACCTGTGTACTTGAAAGATCTTTCACCCCAGTAACTCGAAAATCGGACGTATTTTGCACAATGTACAATCTAGTGCTGCTACAGAGAGATGTTTGTGCATACGAGACACAGTGACAAGTGGTAGAATTTAACGTCTGCCCTATTTATAGGGCCGTGACATCACAGACGCTGGCAGGCTGCTGATTGGCTGCATGTCTGCACATGTCATTGAGGGCGTTCCTTTATTCCTCCCATAGTTCTTTGCCCCCTGTCACACCATGTGCTCATGGCCATTTTAGATTTGTTACCACGAATCGCCATGAACTTCGGCTTCGTTCAGAATAAAATTTTTCCTGAAATTCTAAATGATTTCCACTTTGTTAGAATCGATTCGCTCATCTCTTAACACAAATTTGCTTTTTTTTTTTTTTAAAAAAAAATAAATAAATAAGGTTATATTGCGATCTTTTACAGATGTTTTGTTACTAATTAAGTTCACTTTTTAATGTTTAGCTGAAAACGGGATTGTTTTGAACTGTTAATTTTTTTTATTTTTAAAACTTTATTTTTTTTCAACCTAGATTTTTCACTCCAGTAATTTTAATGACATTTTCTATTAGGAGGTATGTTTCATCGAACATTTAAGCACATTGAGGAATCTGATGCACAGACTAGTAGAAGTAACGCTCCTCTAAGCAGAACAGGGATGGGATGAGAAGAACAATCGTTTTTGCACTTTTTCGGCTCCCAGTTTTATCCTAGGCTGACCTTTACTTTCTCTGC
The DNA here is from genome assembly GCA_025379985.1 of Phyllomedusa bahiana. NCBI lineage: Eukaryota > Metazoa > Chordata > Amphibia > Anura > Hylidae > Phyllomedusa > Phyllomedusa bahiana. The sequence continues at coordinate 82,912 of JAODAL010008512.1, forward strand.
AGCTTGCTATTACGCCACAGTTTTTGGCAGCCTGTATTCTGTCTGTGGCACAGGCTGTGAAAAATGAGGCCGTAGGACAAGGGTGAAGCTTTACTTAAAAACTATAAAATTGGTTTAATTTCTGCAGTGCTGCCGTATTGTTATATGTGTTATTTAGATCAGTCGCATATCAGCCTGCGCACAGCAATTCAGAGATGCCATCAAGCATTTAATTTGTATCGGCGGTATAAATCATCAGCACGGAGTCAATCTGGCTCTTTTTCCGTTGTTCTATTATTCAGTAGTCACAAGTACATTCCGCTTTTATTGCAATTATTATTTTTTATGCCGGGTTTACCCAAAGTGAAAGCAATCGGAATGACAGTAAACATCATGAGCGTAGAAAAAGGAGTAATTTGTTGTCCCGTGGAAGGCTGCTTACAGTAAATGGAGGTCGTATTTGAAATAACGCAATTTTGTAGCTTCTATGTCACATTTATTACATTATATGGGGAATAATGGATAATAATGACATTCATTTTATGACGGCTTCAAGTGTGTGTACGCATTACCATGATCCCCCTGATCCGCTTGCAATATAACCTCCTCGACGCAGTGTCACAGCACTAACTGAGCGCTAATGTCATTCCTCATATCCTGGGAAATCTAAACACTAAATGGAACATTTTAGAGTCAAATATTATTAGTACTTGTCCTATTTAAAGGAATAATTTGCCAGATGTCTAGGGTAATGTCCTTTCACTTAGCAGCAACGATTCTGAATTTCTCTATTAGAGACCATTTTCCTTAAAGGGGTTTTGCCACGATCTCAATTCATACCTCCTGCATCCAGCTCTTCAGCTCTGTGTGCTCAAAAGTGTGATTTGTTTGAATTGCCTATCAAGTGACCCAGCAGGATGACATCACCCTGACTTTCCTCTGTCTAGTCAAAGAAAGGTCTGTTTGCGTAAAGAGCTGTGAGTAGTTACAATGTAGCTCAGAGGTAAAACTTTTGTCTCCAGGCACAAGGGTCCTTGGTTCAAATCCCTGCAGGAACCAAACCTGTGGATTTTTATTTCTCTTTATCAATGCACAGACCTGATTGAGGTTTCTCTTTTAATTTATTTTCACTGTTTTACTAATTACTAAGGAGTACAGAGGACAGGAGTAGAATGACGGCACCTGGGGTTTAAACACTCAGTAGCTGCCTGAGAGCAGAGGTGATGTCTGAGCATGTGCGACCAGGACTGAGGAGCTCTCGTCGCTGGTCGTATCCCCTGGAGACAAGCTGTAAACAATGGATCACTAAAGGAGCAGCTAAGACAAAAATGGTCCAGAATATTTAATAATGATGAATGGTGAAAATGTTTATTATTTAATTTACAAACTTCCCACATCAATTTTACTTCATGGCAAAACCCATTTAAAGGGGTTTCTCTCCGCAATGATTAACTTTGAACATGGAGTGAAAGGTAAAGGAAGACTATTACCAAATACATTGCTGTCCTGATTTTGCTTTGTTCAGGAGCTAAAGGATATTTTATCTACTGCTTGTTTACACAGGTTTCTCTTGCTTATTGACCACCTCTCTCTGCTCTCTCTCATCTAATTGCTACAAACTGCTGTTTGACCAAGGTGTGTCACTCCCTGCCGAGTCTTATCTCCAGCACAGGAGCTTGTTATCTTAGTTAATGACAAGATTTAACCCTTAGGCTATGTTCACATGGCTTAAAATGGGCCGTATTTCGGTCCGTAATTACGCGCTGGAGTGTGCCAATTACGGGCCGAAAACGGCCCATTCATTACGGTAATTCACAGTTCTTATAGAGAACTATGGATTACGTCTCCTCTCCCCACCCGGCGAGGCCGCCGGCGGGGAGATAATTGGCATGTCACTTTCTCGCGGCGTATACGCGCCACTAGTAATGATTGTCTATGGGCCGGCGAAGTGCCGGCCCCCCGCTCGCTCCCCCGCTCCCGTCCACACGGCGTAATTGCGGGGCGAAATTACGCCCCGCAGTTAAGCCATGTGAACATAGCCTTAGAGCTCTGTAGCCTTGTGCACTACAAATTATAAACCTCTTGCGTTTATTTATTTGGATACATGTCTTTTTTTCAACCATACTAACTATGTAACTATAAACAAAGCTTAAAAATTTATTATCCCCTTCCCTTCATCCACATCTTTCCACACCTTGGACTTGATGGACAGATGTCTTGTTAAAAATATAACCGAATATATAATATAACCTTACTAACTATGTCACTGTAACAGGAATGGATAGGAATAGCAGAACTGATATTCCAATCTCTGCTATAGAACCACCCACATCCTAATCAGGAAGTGTAGATCTAAATCTGAATTTGGCTCTGACGGCAAAAGAGAAAACCCTCTTAAAATAAAAAAAATCTTTACATATAAACCAAAGCACCACCATGTTACTCAGTCGGTTCCAGTCCCTGTTCTTTACCCTTCTCCTTTCCTGACCAGGTATTTTAAATTTTTATGTGGGTTTTAATGCTGTAACACTTTTTATGCAATTTTTATTTTTATTCAAGATATTTTAAATATTTTTTTCCTTTTTTGTGTCCCATTAAATCAGACCACTGGAGGGCATTTTTGCATAACCATTCTTTTTCAGTTGCAGATTTCCCCTGTAACTGGGGCTGATATATTAGCACCAGTTACAGGTGAACTACAGCTGCCAGCACTCCCTGCAGAGCTGAACTCGGTCTGTTAAAGGGGATGTATCGCTTCCTTACTTCGGCTCATTCACACTGCTCTGAGCTTCCCAGCTCTGTGAATGCAGGGGCGTTTCTTCCCCTCCCAGCTGGATGACATCATCCCCCTTCACTGCTGGCCTGAGACCTCCCCCCCCCTCCCCTCTGAGTCCACATATCACTGTGTCTCTCTCTATCAGTCTTATTTTATAAGAGCTGTATACATACCACAGGCTGCATTCAATCTAATCTGAGCACTGATCTCTCACAGCTGGAGATGTATTACAGCTTTCTAAGAACGGCACAGATCTGCGTGTAGCAGGAGAGTTAGGCACAGGGTCAAAACTGTCATGTTTTCTCATTGTACAATCTGCTGCAGTCTGTTTCTGCTAGGTGTGGAGACAGAAAAATGCTACGGCCCCTAACTCTGAGTCATTCTGTACAGCCCATGAATCGACCCAGGGGCTGTACAGAATGTAAATGAGCTCTCAGCTAGTGAATTGCAAGGAGGAGGGATCAGGAGGGATTAGACCCACACTGGATATCAGTGTAAATAAAAACACAAGATAAGGGACACTGTAGAACAAGGCAGCTTTGCTAATGACATCCAATTGCAAAGTTGCTTGTTTTCACTGTCCCCTTATTCTGAAGACCATTTAATGAAACGATAACACCCCTTTAAAGCAGGGATAGTAATAAGGCATTCCTGCCATTTCACTGGAGAGCCTGGCTGCCACTGACCATCGTCTCTCTACAACTCCTGCAGCTGAACAATCTCTGCGCAGCTGCAAACTCTGCAGGATTGTTCCAGAATGTCCTTATAGAGTTATATGCTGACCGCCCGGACAGTTATAGTCAGTGGGTGGTCGGCAAGCATTTCAAGGGGTATTTCAATCTTAGATGTTAAAGGGGTTGTCTCACTACATTGATTCATCTTACCTCAGTCCTGTTTTCTTGGTTTCACTTGAATTCAGGGGTGTGTTTACTGGCTTCTACTAGGCTGCATTAGAAGCCAGGTCTGTAGCTATAGCAACCAGTGCTAGCAGCCAATCAGGAGAGATCAAACAGGTCTGTAGCTATAGTGACCTGAGGAGCTGATGCAGCCCATACAAGAGGGGATATCTAGCAATAGGTAGGACACTGTTAATGGACACATATTGCAATGTGACTTGTTTTTGCAAGGTCTTTAACATAAAAAGCAATCCTTTAATTGGTCCTGCATTCCACCCATCCATGTCTGGCAGTTTTCAGTCAGAGTGGACTATAGCTGGAACCTGCCTACCCAGCAGAGTATTGGGACCTGGTCTAGGGACTGAGAGACCCAAATATTTTTAGTGTAGGTTCCCGTCTGAAATTAGGTCACTTTACCATAGTGGATGAGCCTATACAATTTCATCTACTATTACATGCAGTCCTGTGTAAAGAAATAATTTGCTGAGCGTCTCAGGTAATGTCCTGTCCCTATTTGGGATCACAGTCTGTGCTTCAGTATGATTTTGGAAAGAAACCAAAGTATCCTAAAGAAACCCACACAAAGAAAGGGAGAACATACAGACCCCATAGAGACCTTGTCCTTGGTCGAATTGGAACTCCGGATCCCAGTGCTGCAAAGCAACAACGTTGGCTACTGTACCGTCATGCTGCCCATATAGACGTTAGTCATTTAGAAAATAAGATGACACTGTCCAAGCAGGATGTCTGCCTATAAATGAGAGCTGAATGTGTAACAGGTGACACAGCAACCCTGTGTAGCCCGATTCTATAGTCACATTCCCATGTGTCCCCTGCTTCTTGTTAATATACCAAAAGTAGTAGACCCAAGGAGTTATACCTGCAATATCAGACTAAACAGTATTGTCTGTTACCATAACGATGCATCATTTTGCAGAAGTGCTGTAGAAACAAAAATGTAAGATATTGTAACTACTTGCCGATGGCTCGTACACTTAGGCCATATTCACACGGCTTATTTTGGGACGTATTTCAGTCCGTAATTGGCGCCGTACTGCACGCAAATACGGGTGAAATCCGTCCCAGTCATTACGGTAATCCACAGTTCTCATAGAACTATGGATTCCGTCTCCTCTCCTTGCTTACGAAATACGGCGAGCGGGGAGAAAGTGACATGCACATTATCCCGGCGGGATACGCACCGTGGATAATGGATGTCTATGGGGCTGGCCTGAAATTCGTCCTGCAATTACCATAATTTATAGCTCTCATAGAGAGCTATGAATTACGTCCGTCTCCCCAGCGTACAATACGTGCATATTATACACTGGGAGAGAGAAGTGACATGTGACTTCTTCGCAGCGCTCACACGCTGTGGGTAATGAGAGTGAATGGGTCGGGCCCCTGCGCTTTAGAACTACGCACTGACCAACGAAAATTAATTCTATAAAACACCTGGACATTTTGCGGCAATACAGTACAGCCACACTACGCCATGATGCAACATACCCTCAAGGCCGTGTTCACTAGGATATTTCCACACACTACGGATTTGTGCAGCCGTATTGGGCTCACAAATCCGCCGTGCATAAAGGGGCGGGACGGGGCGGGGCCGGTAGCGTGGCGGGGGAGCGCTCCCGGCCCCATAGACTTGCATTATCCCACCGGAGCGTATTGCGCCTGGATTAATGTTGCATGACATTTTCCAACGCCGGCGGATTCGCCGAGCGGGAGGATGAGACGGAATTCCATGTTCTTATGATGAGAAGATGGATTACGTAATGACGAGACGGATTGGCGTCACGTTAGCTGACAGCGAAATAAGTCCGTTCGTGATACGAGGCCATTAAGGTCCTAGGTACTGTGGCTGTATATCGTTGAATGGGGGGGGGGGGGGACGTTATGGAACTATTGTGCTGCTGTGGCATGGAGGGGGGATTCAGCTGTCATCACTACGGCCGGCTCATCCACTGAGAAGGCAGGGAGGATGATTACATCCCTGCCTTCTATGTATCAGTCTGTATTCAGTGCGATCAATGAAGATGCTGTATTATAGTCTTTAGCAGGATGCCGTGCATATTCATGCTCCCAGGCGGCATCTTTAACTGCCCAGGTCAGTAGTTACAGATGCTGCTGGCTCTTTCAGTCCCAGTTCAGCTCTGAAATGGGTCTATTTTTCCCTGTATTTCCTCATATATTTGAGGCTATATATCAACTTAATTATTGAAGGGTCTAACAGCATACTTAAAATGCCATCGGAAAATCCAACGGATTTTAACTTCACCACAACACATTTTTTTTGATGGGTTTGTGCTAAAATCCGTGGTTGTTTACGGATTTCCTTTTCAGTTCGGTACTTTGGGGCTACGGAAAATCCAAGGGAATTGGGACGGAAGATAGAACATGTTCTTTTTTTCTGCCGGATGGCCAGCAAGTTTAGATAACCACCACAGTAGTAAAATCTTATGTTGTGTAGACTAGCGCATGGATTTTTCTATTTGAGCACGGGACTGGTTTAGAACCGGCAAGCCAATGCAATGTCTCCTTCAATTTTCACATTGCCTCCCATTCTCCTGGACTCCCTAATACTGGCGCATGTTTAAGTGATTTCTGTAGTATATATGGGAAACATCAGGCTGTTTAATCACCTTATAGGATACAATAATCAAGTATTGAGGTACAACAGACACTGGACAAGCAAAAGGGTAACAATGTCTCTGAATACTATTGGGTTTTTTGGGTAGTGTTGAAGAAGAAACAAGCTTGTATTTGTATCTTAGTCCAGTCTGCACCACATTGGGAATGTGTAGAAGAGATCCTGTGATCAGATTTTGGTTCGTATGCTTGAAAATATGATCCGAGTGCCCAGAAGGATTACAGGCAGAGCTGAAGCAAAAAGGGGATTTCCACAAATACAAAAACAAAATATAAAATTTAACATTTTAATTTTAGGAGCAAACAGGAACAATGAGTTACAGGAAAGAATCTACAAAAGTAAGTCGATGCTAAATAATTGAAATTAAAAATTTAAGTTAAGAGGGAAAGACATGACATGTATATAAAATTACAGTAGCCTCATGTACAAAGTCTGTAGTGGATGGGAGAGATATGGAGGCCCTGAATGTCACAAGATTCAAACCATTGTTACCCTTTTGTTTGTCAGTGTAAAATATATTTATTGGATGTGACTTTAGAACACAAAAAAATGTAAAATATGACAAACACTGCAGGAAACATTGTCGGAGTCTATAGAATTTGTTATGAGTAATAGTATCGCCTCCATCAGATCCTAGCATACATTGACCTCACATCTGTTCTCATGATTTCCAGGCCTAGTAGGGAACGGCATCCTCTACACTAACTTTGGTTGGGGGCCAAAAGCTGCGTGACCACAGGGGTACATCTCAACAATGTCAGGTTTAAAGGAATGCTTTTGCCACAGTACAGTTTTGATAATGGTTGAATCTCTTCGACTTCTTTGAAAGAAGGTGAAACATTTTGCTTGAACTCCTTTACATGGGAGCGGAATCTTTTCCCTGGCGGCAGTGCTTTGCTTGCATCCATGTCATCATTACTTTCTATGTGATGAGGCTGAAGATTTGGGCAGTGAGCACTGGCCCAGACCCAATTCCTCTTGCTCTTTGCACTGACATCGAAAACTTAACTCGGACCCAAAATTATTATTATTAATTTTGGGAGTCGGAGTCGTCCATTTTATGTCGATCTCCGACTCCTGCATAATTAGGCACCGACTCAGGACTCCAATGCCTGTACTGAGGGTCTATACAGCACTAGTTACAGTCAGATTTTCGGTGGATATTAAGTACACAACCTGCCAAATATCCGACCATAATCCAGTGCTGTGTAAAACTAGTTTATGGGGAAATCGGTCGCAAAAAAAAAAAAAGAACGCTATGGAAAAATGTCCTTTTTTTTTTACTTTATGGGGGAACAATCTGTAAGGTAAAGCAACAGTGAATAGCACACAAAATAAACTATTATTTAAAGGGTGGTTCCGAGACTTTCAAAAGCTTGTTTGTTCCATGGGGCATAATTAAAAATAGAGAAAAAGAAGCATTCTCGCCTCCGTGACTTTCTCGTTCACTCAATAAACATGTCCAATGTCTCACCTTAGATTTCAGTATCTAACAGATCTGTACTATGACCTGCACCATCTCTCAGTAAATGAACTTTTGATTATTGCTCTCTGAGCTCGTCTATACATATATTATTTATGCTTCTAATCCCAGAGGAGAATTAAAGCAGTGAAACCCTGAGCAAGGGCCACCGCCTGTTACATATATGTATTTTTATGTACGTCTCTAAGCCCCTTAAATCTCTGTAGTATCAGATAGAAAATGCAATCTTCAAACATGGTACATTCTTGTTGAGGTAAAGTGATAGTAACAGAATGTGCGCTGTTAAATGGACAATATCCCATTATATAAGGCTCTAGGTTGTAATCACTTTCCACTTTTATACACAATAATCCTGTGTCCTCACAGTTTAGGAATTCACGTAAATGCGGTCAATGTATCTGTGCTCCAATTTCATTCTCTTCACGGCCATTTTTCTCATTCCAGCATTGTGTAATCATGGAAATAAGGATCTGTTACTCTGTATTGCCTTGTTTCTGCTTACGGACACCGCTGCCCATGATCTGTAACGGTTTCCCTTCTGTTCTAGCAAATATTCAACTTAACATACAGCAGTCCCTCACATTACAATGGCCTCAGATTACAATATTTTCAGCATGAAATGACCTCTCCTGGGACATGCATCTTGTAACCAGACTCGCCATACAATGTCACAGATGCTGCCAATCTACGGCTCTTGTGATTGATTGAAGAGCCAACTAATTATCATAAACATTTTCTTGTAAAACGCCTATATAAGTGACGTGCACGCAGTGATTGGAGGTCTAATAGCGTCTCTGTACAGTGCGGTACTACATGTCCTGTACTGCTCTTACATGTATTAGTGAGGTGCATGCAGTGATTGGCGGTCTATAGCGGTCTCTCTACAGTACAGGTGCAGATAATACATGTCATGTACTGATCTTAATGTATTAGTGAAGTGCGCATTGTCCACGGCCGACGCCGCTCCCCGGCCACGCGGGCCGCGGGGCGCATACCAGTGGTCCACCTCACGGGTGCTCTACGGGGTCGGGGTGTCGCCGCTGGACGCGGGACGAGCCGGGGGGCTGCGTATGCCGTGGAATTACCTGACCGCGCTCTGTGCCGTCGCGCCCCTGCTGGCGAGCGCGCGTGCCTGTGTCCTAGCGCGTGGAGCGCGCTAGTTCCCGGGGATTTAAAGGGCATGCGCCCCTGATTACTTGGCTAATTGCCAGGCGCTTCACCATACATTAAGGATACGTCCCACTATCACTCCTTGTGGATCTATGATGCCCCGTGCCCTAGTGAAAGCGTTCCAAAGAATACTCTCGCCTTACCGTGTACCAGACCCCTCGCTCGTTACTCAAAACTCCGAACCTCTGCAGCTCTGCCGGACCTTCCTGCCTGTCTACGACCACGACCACCTTGCGCCCTGCCCATGGACATTCTGCCTGCCCACGACTACGATCATCGGATTCGTTCTGTACCAACGCATGCACCTCGGATGGCCACCGAGCAAGTCACGTCATGGGGGGACGACTGGTAGCCTCACGCCGCCAGCAAGTCCATCCCGCTTTGGGCAGCGGCTCTGGTGGAAAAACCGGGGGCTATTAGATTCCGTTCCCTGGCGTGGGCTTAGCTACCATCGCCTTTGCGGTGTCCGTGGATCCACTACCCAGCCGTTACAGTTAGATCCAGCCATGGATCCGCCACGGTGCAAACTGCCGCATCGCGGATCTTATACAAACGATTGTTGCTCAGCTATCGCAAACAGATCGCACAAAACATGGGTCAGCAGTTGGGCCAGCTCACCGCCATGAGCGTCTGCTACTAGACATCAGCAGCAGTCTCCGCCTCCGTCCGTTGGGCTCCGTCTTCTTTGCAGTTCCGTTGGCCACCGTGGGACCAAGCTTCGGCTCCCTTACCTACAGCTTTGCCGGGGATCCCAAGCTTCTGCCGGGGTTTCATTACGCCTCCAGGAGTGCTCTACTGCCGTGGAGTGATGGCGGATCAGTTTCCCTCGGAGGGTCAAAGTGCTTTCGTGGTGGACGTCTACTTTACGGGAGGCTCTGGCTTGGGCAACCCCCTCTGGGACAGGAACGTCCCGGTGACTGCGGACTACCAGACTTCCTCCAGGAATTCCGCACCTTCTTCGAGGAGCGGGGGGCAACGGCGCGTGCTTCCGCGCTGAGACCGCCCTCTTGAGCCTTCGTCAGTGCGAATCTTATGTGTGGGTGACTATGCGGTTTTTCAAATTCCGTTACCATGGCTTCGGAGCTGCATGGAACAATGCCGCCCTCTGCGGCTACATTCAACAAGGTTCTGTCCAGCTGGGTAAAAGACGGCTTTGGCAGCAAGGACCTCCAGTCCTCCTGAACGAGTTAATTTCTTCGTGCCACCAGCATCGATATATGGTTGCTGAGAGGCATGGAGGAGCTTTGCCAAGAAAAAGAGAGGTGCGCGTCCTCGTCGGCGGTCTTCACTGGCTCCTGTGTTCCAGAATTCTCAAATTCCACCGCCTCAAGCCGCAGTGGTGGAACCTATGCAAGTGGACGGCCATTAAACAGAGCAAGAACTGAAACACGTCGTCGTACAGAAAAGCTATGCCTTATGCGACAGCCAGGCCCACTTCCGCAGAGGTTGCCCACCTTAGTCCTCAAGGACTCCCGGGGAAAACACGCTCTCAACCTAGGTGCCAGTGGGAGAGGCGGTCCTAGTTGCTGTTTCCCCCTCTCCACGTCGGATGATGCCTGTGGAGGTCACTTCTGATGCTGGTCCTGCGTTCCGGAGTCTGCCTTCATGGATTTTTCCAGGGTCTGCGGGAACTTCATATTAGCCTCACTGGGAACCCTGGTTACACATACTGTGGTCCGGCTGGAGAAGGCGCTGCTTATTCTCCTCGGTCAGTGGCGGAGCATCACCTCTTGATACCCATCAGTATATAATACAACGGCCGGTGGTGACTTCCGTGTGGGCGGCTTCTAAATAAGAGAAGATTAGGTTCCACGTCCTGATCCCGTGTGATGCATCTCTCGGAGATCCTCTTGGGATCCCTCCTGGCTGCAAAGTCCACGCCATACGCTCGATTGGAAGACAGGCGAAGATAGTCATGCGCTGGGGACCGGAATGCCAGTACCGATTGCTTGGAGGTACCACGCCGGTGACACACTACCACTTACTCCGCCCCCAAGTATGCTCAAGCCGTTGCCAGGGCCTGCACGGACCGAAGTACCAGGATTTTTGGAGATGTGTTCTCGAGAAAAAGGCTGAGAAGCTACCTCACATCGTCACATAGGACTGTCCATTGACCCTCCTTCCCGGAACAAGTCCTCCACGGTGGTCGGGTTCTAAACTCTTTGTCTGTGCCGAGACTCAGGCCATGTGGCTTACTTACAGGAGAATTTGGCTAAGGGATTCTTCGCAAGTCTCCTAGGCCCGCGGGGCGGGTTTTTTTTTAGTCCAGAAAAAAGACGGGTCTCTTCGGCCGTGTATAGATTACAGGGGGCTATACAAGGATCACGGTAAAGAACAGATACCCTCTACACCAATGTTATCGGAGCTCTTTGATCGTCTTCGTGGAGCAAGGTGTTTTCTAAATTGGTAACCTGCGCAAGTCGCCTCTTAACCTAGTCAGAATTGTGAGGCGGGCGATGTGGAAAACAGCCTTTTTTTTTTTCCAACTCCCGGGACGGCCTTTCGAGTATCTCGTAAAGGCCTTTTGGTGCTATGCATCGCCCTGCCGTATTCCAGGATTTCGTCAATGAGTATTCGAGACTTGCTGTACACCTGGTCATAGTGTACCTGGACGACATTCTGATTTTCTTTCTTTCCCTGACGCCAGACTCATGGGTACAAGTACGCCAGGTAACTGCGACCGCATGCGGGACAATCGACTGTAAGGTCCAAGCTGGAGAAGTTGTCGTTCCACCAGGCAGCCTTCCTTTCCTGGGATACATTAGTCTCCGACGTGGTCTGCAGGATGCGGACCAGCTAAGCTGTCCGCCGAACCTGCAGTGGCCACGACCCATGTCGGGCTTCGGGCGATTTCATACAGTTCAATGGGGAGTCTCCAACCTATTACCGGCAGTTTATTCCACACTTCTCATCGATTGTGGCTCCATCGTGGCCTCACCCGGAAAGAATGCCAACCCGAAATGTGGTCCGTCAGAACTGGGAAGCATTCTCTCGATGAAGTCAGCGTTTTCTTCTGCACCTATCTGGTATCGTCCTGATCCGGATAGGCCCTGTAGCCTGGAGTGTATGCCTCGTCGTGGAGCAGGGGCGGTTCTCTGACTCAGAAGGGCCCTAAAGGCAATGACTGTTTTTTGCGGTTTCTTCTCCCAGGACCTTTCTCGCGGCGTCTGAAACGCAACTATACACCTTTGAGTCCGAGTGCTGCTGGCCATCAATTTGGCACTAGAGGAGTGGCAGACATTTGCGTGGAGGGGGCACGTCAACCATTCTCGACGTCTTCAAGGACCACAGAATTACAGTACCTCCAGAGGCCCGCGTCTGAATCTCGCAGGCAGGTGGTCTTCTATTTTTCTCTCGCTTTAAATTAGGATACACTTCCGGCGCCAGAGAGAAACGTCAAGCTGATGCTTCCGAGGGCCTCTGAGTCACTGGAGAAGAACCTGTGTCCCAGCACATCTTGCTCCCGAAGGCTGATCACAGTGGCTCGGTGGACCTTCGGAGGGTACCACCCAGCAAAACCTTAGTTCGTCCTGCGACTCAGACGGAGAATTCTGGAGTGGGGGCATAGTTCTCTTCTGGTGTCACCCCGGCATACGAAAGTCCCAAGCCCTCATCTCACGGCGGCTACTGGTGGCCGAACTGCCCAGGACGTCCAAGACTTTGTTCTCGCCTGTGACCCATAGCGCGGAACAAGGTTCACGCCATAGGCCCTCTGGTCTCTTAGTCCCTCTGCCCATCCCAGAAGTCTCCATGGACACACATCGGGATGGACTTCATTACGGAACTTCCGCCCTCTTCAGGGAATTCTGTCATCTGAGGTGGTCACGGATAGATTCTCTAAATGTCCACTTCGTTCCACTCCGGGTTTCTCGGCTCTAATGTCGTGACATTTTCAACCACATATTTTTCTTCATCCTTTCATACCAGTGGAAATGTTAACTTATTCTTGCAAACATAAAGCGCGCGCTAGCTATATCTCTCTCGCGCATCGATTTTTTTCTACAACACAAATCTAATATCCCATTTTGGCGGGCCCTCGTTAGTGGTTGTCTCGCACAAGATATATATTGTTTTAAATTGGTACTTTTCTTTGACATTTTACCTACCACAATGTATGTTGAATATATAGAAAACCTACCCCTGTGTTGTTACTCGATTAGTGAGAGTAAGGGTCTTAGAGAGTGTTTCAGCTGGCGGATTGGTGTCTGATAGAGCAGATAGAGCGCGCGCTGAATGTTTTCCATTTGTTCTTTGTTGAGTGTGTGTGTTTGAGGTAAGTTTTTTTTCCCGTCCCCCCCACCCCCCTCCCCCCCCCCCCCCCCCCCCCCGCCCCCCCCCCCCGGCCGTCAGACAATGGGATCCCCGGAGGAGTTGAGGTGCTTCCGTGGGCCGAATTCTCCTACAACATGGGGACTCTGATTCTACAGGGAGTTTCTCCATTCCTGGTGGTCTACGGTCGTCACCACACGCCAGCCACCTCCCCTTGGCTATGACTTCCGAGGTTCCTGCTGTGGACACCTCAAGTGCTGGACTTAAGATCCATTTGGCGGGAGAACCGACTTTGCCTTACCCGGGCCTCTACCCGAATGAAGACCCCAGGCCGACAAGAGTAGGAGAGGCGCCGCCCACTTTCCTGCAAGGAGTTCAGGGTGTGGCTCTCTGCCAGACACGTAACGCCTCAAGGTCCAACCCAGCTACAAATTGGGGGTCACACTGATTTCTGTGTTCTTTTAGAGTGCTCAGTCAGATAATCCGGTGTGCTACAAAGCTCTGCCTAACCCCCGTCTCTTTTAGGTTTCCTAACGCCTTCCAGATTCTCACTCCTTAGCATATGGTCCTGAAACCGGATTCTCCCGAGGAGCGTGCTCCATCTCCTGTGGCTAGAATCTCCTGATGGTCTTTGAAGTTAAGGACATCTAGACATGAAGATCGTCAGGGGTAGGCGGATTTTTTCTTGTCTGAATGGAGGGGGCTTCGGCCCCGAAGAGAGGTCAGGGAAACGGAGTCCATATCCTGAACGCCGGACCTTATCGTAAGTTTCTTCTGCCAATGAAGAGGGGGGAGACCTAAGGGGTGGGGGTACTGTCCACCGCGCCGGGCGCTCCCGGGCCCGCGGGCAGCCGCGCGGAGCGCTCCGTGGTCCCCTCCAGGGTGCTCTTCACGGGGCTCTGGGTGTCGACGATGGCCGCGGGACGAGCGGGGGGACTGCGTTTCTGCCGTGGACTTACCTGACCGCGCATCCTGTGCCGTCCGCGTCCCTCTGCTGACCGAGGCCACGCGCGTTGCCTGTGTCCTAAGGCCGACCGCGCGCGCTCGTTCCCGGTGGATTTTTAAAGGGGCCGCGCCCTGTTTTTTGTAATTGCAGGGCTTACCCCTACCTTAAGGGATAAGTCCCCACTATCAACTCCTTGTGGGATCTATGATGCCACGTGCCCCTAGTGAAAGCTTCCAAAGCATCTCTCGCCTTACCGTGTTGTACCAGAAACCTACGCTTAGTTTCTCAATACTACGAGACCTCTGACCGCCTGCACCTGACCTTCCTGCTGTCTACGACCACGAAACCTACTGCGCCTGCCCTGACTTCTGCCTGCCACGACTACGATCCTCAGGACTACGATTCTGTACACGCTGCACTCGGCTGCACCGCAAAGCAAGTCACGTCAGGGGGGACGACCTGGTAGCTCAGGTACCGCAGCATAGTCAATCACGCTTTGCGGCTGGGCTCTGTTTGATGAAAAACCGGGGGCTACTTAGTTCCGTTCCCTGGCGTGGATTAGGCTTCCATCGCATTGCGGTGGTCCAGTGGGATCAATAGGGCCAGAGTTACATGCATGCAATGATTGGACGTTCTAGTAGCGCCTCTGTACAGTAAAGTGCGGTACGACATGTCCTGTACTGCTCTCTACATTGTTTTAGGGAGGTTGCATGCAATGATTGGCGGTCTGAGTCTAGCCACCTCATATACAGTACAGTGCACGGTACTACATGTCCTCTACTGCTCTTACATGTATTAGTGAGGTGCATGCTGTGATTGACGGTTAGTTGTGCTCTATACAATACAGTGCAGTAATTCATGTTCATGTTTCTGACCTTACATGATTAGTGCTGTGCAGCCAGTGATGGCGGTTGTTGCACATCTTTGTACATGTCAGTGCGGTAACTAACTGTCCTGTACAGCTCTTTACATGTATTTAGTGTTGTGTAGCGTGATTGGGGTCTCTATAGCACTCTCTACAGTACAGTGCGGTACTACATTTCTGTTACTGCTCTTCTACATGTATTGTGAGGTGCATGCAGTGATTGGCGGGTTCTAAAGGCCTTTAAAGTTTTTGTGCGTAAATTTTATACCTGTATGTCTTAATGATTTTGTGAGGTTTTATGCAGTGGGTTTGTCTCTAGTAGCGTCTCTCTATTGTACGTGGGTACTACATTCCTGTAAAAACTTTTACATGTATTACGGGGTGCCTGGAGTATTGGCGGTCTAGTAGGTCCCTTTTGTACAGTGCGGACTAATGTCCTGTATGCTTTTACTGTATTACTGAGGGTGCCTGGGTGATTGGTGGGCTGGCGCCTCTCTACAGTACAGTGTGGACTACATGTCCGTACTGCCCTTTTATGTATTAGGAAGTGCTTTCGTGTTGGCGGTCTGTTGCTCCTCTTTACAGACAAGCGGTACTAAGTCCCCGTATGCTTTAATGTTTTTTTGAGGTGCATGCAGTGATTGGGGGGCAATAGGTCTTGTCATGGGTACTAATGTCCGTTGTCTTACATGTATTAGTGAGGTGCATGCGTGGTTAGTTGTCTATCCCTCTTCCCATAGTACAGTGCCGGTATACAGTCTGTAATGTTACATGTATTAGTGAGGTGTATGCAGTGATTGACGGTCTAGAAGCGTCTTTGTACAGTTCAGTGCGGTACTTCATGTCCTGTACTGCTCTTAAAATGTGCCACGATGAGCGGTTCCTTTGGGCACCCATGTGAGGGCCCCATTTTAGTTTTTCCTGGTACATTGCGGCACATTTATAATCGCAATTATGCTAAAATGTTGGCACTATTTGCACCAAAAAATATTTATAAATCTTTAAACCCATTTATTTTGTCTTTTAGACTGTTTCTAGACCCCTTTTGTCCTCTTTAACAAAAAGGAGACCTTGGTGAATGGGGTATGGTTCAACAAACAGGAGCTCAGCTTATTGTGACAATTTACCGACAGTCTTTAAAAGCCGGAGTTTTTTCAAAATTTGATTAAAAGTAGCACATTTTTTAAAGCTGGTCTAAAGTTTTTCTAAGTATTGCTGTTAATAAATCTGTCTCTGTTTTTTTATAAAGTCCTAAACCAAAGAAGCTCCGTCCAACAAGTAATTTTTCCGTTAAAACAGCTGTACTGGTTGTTTTCTTTTTGAGCAGGAAAATGATTAAAAAAAAGGGATTTTGACAAATATAAGGGGTGGTTATCTTTTCATAAAACACTTCAGGGATTGTAAAACACTGATTTTTTTTATGGAAAACACCCTAGTTTTGTTTTTTTAACTTTTTTGTGATTTGATTTATCTCCCCTTTTAGGGATTTGATCTTTCCTGTTTTCATCATTTCACTGCAACATATGTAAGTACTTGCTTTACCTGGATTAGTATGTGCTTAATTTCTTTTTAATCTTCATTTTGCTTTATGTTGGGCGACATTTTGGGGCTTCGAACCAATTACCAGTTTCCCATACAGTTATGGAGATGGTTGTCCCAGAACCAATTAATATTGTATTTTGTGGGGGCCGCTGGGTTTGGAATGTCCCATGGCATGGTTTTTCAGACGGCTTGCGGTTTTGAAAAAACCGTTAAAAAAACCGGGCGCAAAATTTTTACACGGGGCGCTATCAAAAAACCCGGCAGCAGTCCTGCTGGTTTTCCGGCGGGCGGTTTTTCGACCCCCGGGGCCACCCGAAAAAAAATTTAAAATTTTATTCTTCCCCCCCGTAGGGTTTTTCGCTTATCGCGGAAAAAAGCCCCCTGCCCTCCCCCCCCCCGCGGCCGTGGGGCGGACACAAACCGGAAAATTTTACCGGTGGGAAAAAAACCGACCGGATTTGCCCGTCCCGTGAAAAACGGCCTCTTACTCTTCCTGAAAAATTTTTCTTTCCCCCATTCGAAAAACTTTGAGGTTGCACTTTTGCCGTCCAGCTGGTCAGGGATTTTACCCAGCTAATTTTGTATTATTATTTATTCGTTTTAAAGTTTTTTTACCTTTTTGATAAAGGGTTTTAAAGCTAGGCAACCCCCTTTTGGGAAAAGAAATAACAGCGTTATGTAGTTGTAACTTTTTTGGGAAAAATCTACCAACATTTTAAGGACAACCACCACTACATGGATACTTTACTCATTCATCAAAGAAAGTGCTCAACAACTGTACTTTTCAATTATAGAGTAAAAGCTATGGTGAAAAAACAAAGCTAAAGAAAAAACACTTAGTGCCCAAACCCCCAAAAAATTTCCCAAAAAAAATCGTTTGATATAGTTTGGTGGCAAAAATCAGGCTTTTTTTTGCAGAGTGTTCACTCTCTTTCGTGATGGGTTAGTATCATTTGTGTTTCCATCTTTTGCTATCATATATTAGTATGTTTTAGCATTATAATTTATTGAACACCATTGCACTTGCATATGGTTATTCAGGTTGAATTTGTCAGTGTGTATTGTTTAATGATTTGGCCTATTTGGATCATTATACTTTTATTTGACTGAATTTTTTCATTGTACCCATCACGTTGCCCTGGTTAACTGCGGTTAGCCACTGTGCAGTTTGTTTTTCAGTGTGTTTGATCTGTTTTTATTATTGTAACAACCTTGTGATTATTTATGGGTCAGTAAAATTACAATAAAGGGCCGTTCACATGGCTTATTTTGGGCACGGATTCCAACCGTATTGCGCGCCGTATGTCTGTAATCGGCTGGAACCCCGTGCCAGAATTATGGTGATCCACGTTTCATAGAGGATGTGAATTCGTCTCTCTTCCCGTTGGCGAATCCGCAGGCGGGGAAAGGACTGCACATTATTTTTAGCGGTCGCGCCGGGGATATGCATGTTATGGGGGAGTGAGCGCCGCCCCCCCCCAACTCAAGCCGGAAATTGGGGTGAAATCCGTCGCAATTCGGCTTGGGAAAAAGCCCTTGAAACCCGGGGGGCCCAATAATTATTTTTATTCTTTTTTTGTAAGACATTGTAATGTGCAGTGTATGCTGATTGGGGGTCTGAAGCCCTCTCTCGTTTCAGGAAAAATACAGGTAGTCTATCTTTTAATGTACGGTTAGCGTCCTTTTGGGGCCCCAAAGGGGAGGCCCCCTTTCCTTTTTTTTCTGGTCATTGTGATAAAAATACTGCCCCAAAAAATTTCCTGTCCTAACTTTGAAAGTGATTTCCCGCTTCCCGCAGCCTTTTTTTGATGTTTTTGGGGGGGACTTGTTTTTTCTGGATTTTTTTATTTTTATTTTTTTTTTTTTACATTTTTGTTGGTGACATTTTGGGGCTTCAGAACCAGTTGCCAGTTTTCCATAGAGTTATGGTTTCAACATACAATGCTCATCCCAGATCCAATTAATATTGCATGTTGAGGGAACACTGTGTCTTGTGCTACTGCTACAGATTTTTATAAAATTGAATTGGAGTTGTGATTACCTTAGTGGTAACATAACTACCAGTGATGTCTCTAATGTGACCATGTGGGATGATGGAGGTATGGAATTTACCTGTTAATTATGGAAGTTATCTAGTTGCTGTAGGTAAGACATACTGTATATCTCCATTCAATGGTGGATTGGTGTGCACTGATATGTATTATCTATTTCTTACAACAGGCTCTGTCTCCCAATATTGTGATTATTGTATTGCTTCTTTCTGTGTAGCATGATTGCAGGTTACTTGCAGATAAGGTCACAAGGTATGCAGAATATATTGCACTTTAAGTATTTAGGAATGCTGGCACCTACTGAACACAGTAACATGATGCATGGCAGGATTTCTTTTGGATTGTGTTTTAGTTAAACGATGATTCTTTGGGTATTGGTCGATGTCGTATTTGTTCCTGATTTTCTCAAAGCATTGATTCATATAGGCCCACAGCAAATTTTGGCAAAAAATTGCCAATAAATCAACCCTAACCCTAAATTTAGGTTTAGGATTGCAGTTAGGGTTTTAAGGGGTAAACTGACCTTTCATCTTCTCACTGGGACCCACATGGCTCAAAGTTTTGCATTGCTCTTTTGTAGCATCACTTCCAGTTTTTCTAGGCTACTACTACGTTTTTGGACCTGGAAGTGATGTCTGGCAGGACGCATGATGTCAAATCTCACTGCCCCTTTCCATGACCTAGAGTAACCTAGGGAAACTGGAAGCAACAGGAGACCTGAAGATAAGTTAACCCCTTAAACACTCTGAAAACCCTAACTTAGGGTTCCAGTTAGCTTTAGGAATAGGATTACGGATCCGGATAGGGTTCGAGAAAAAATTTGGGTTCAGGATGTCCCACACATTTTCACAAGTTCAGTTGAATCTGTGTTAAACCAAACATGGCCCTATTAAAGCGACACTAGTTATTAGAAGTTTGACACTATATTTACAATGGTTCCTCAAATTACAATGGCCTCAGAATACCATATTTTCAAGCTTCAATGGCAGGGTGGATTTGATTTAAATCTAACTGATTTAAATCACGATTTAAATCATGATTTAAATCACTAGTCAGTAAGGCTTGATTTAAATTCAGTGATTTAAATTAAAGTTTCTACTATAACTAGTTCTTGCTATTTTAACATGCAAGTAGATGAAGATTTTTAGAATATAACTTTTTATATTTCTTTTTTCTACCCAGTTTAATGGGTTAATCATTTCATATTTGGAACACCACTGGTTCTGTTGTACTTAGGAAGGAAGAAAAATTAAATAATCCTGATCTTAATAAACAATTTAAAATAGAATTTATTCACTGAAACAATAAAAACATTACAGCATAAGTTATTTGCTTAAAACAAACATCCAGTTTGTTAAACTAGATTTGGCTAAACAAAATATATATATATTTTAAGAAACTTAGAAACTGTCCAGCCAGCCGACACATGAAAAACTTAAATACTTACTGTCCCTGCTGTCTCTGTAGCTCACTTGTCGTTCTTCTTCTTCATCTTCTCTTCTTGTCCTTTTTTTGTTCTTAATTTTTTTTCTATATCTGGAAAAGAAAAAACAAGCTTTTCCTGCTTTATTGGGTCCCAAGCGACTTTCTCATTTAAGAAATGAATGAGTCCAAAAGGAAGAGAATATTCTTTCAACGCCCTGCAGAAGAAGCTACTGCTGTTAAAGTGAAATCATTAATTTGAACAGTCTCTAATTCCAAGCGGCTATGTGACTTCCACCAGCTTTACTGGTTGTTGGACTTCCTTAAAATATCTTCAGCAACTTATATTTCTTTGAACTGGTTCCACCCTTAGCTCTGAAGTTTTATTATAGTTGGCATTTAAAGATGGGGATGATTGAGGTATACCCATTGTCCATAGCTAAACTCCTTTCATCAGGCACTTAGGTTTTGACCCTGATATTGGATTTGACAATATTTGCCAACAAATGAGTGGAGTCAGTGCTTGTCCCATTCGTTTGTTTACTGCTTGTAATTTAATTTGTCCTCAATGTGTTGTTCTGTTTTTAATTGTATTCACTCATGGTTCCTTCCAAATTTCAACAGCATCCGCAATAAAACAGCTATTTTTTCTGTATTTTGTGTAAAGCTTGAGTGATGGGTTTCAGGGAAGCTCAAGCATATGTTTAACATTTCTTTAAGACCAATGTATGAGCGATCTGGAAGTGACAGTGCCATCTATTTTATCTCGTTTTCTTCAAAAGTGTTCATCAGAATAGGGCCATATGTTTTGGAATATGCTCCATAACAGTCCACCACAGAGTTACAATCTACACATCTTGTGGAGCGTTAAGCTTTGGGTGCACCCATCTTTTCAGAGCTGCTGCAGCAAAATGATTATTACGGAAAGTATTAGCAAATTTTCAACAAACATTAGCCTATTATTTCTGGAACACTTAAGTATTTGGCTAAGAGGTGCAGCAACATGAGCACTGCAAGACCATATGTAATTAGCAGCTTTGTATTTCCTCCTGCTCTTCTAAATCTCTTACTCATCTTGGATACGTTTGCAGCATTGTCAGGGACCAAACTGCGTAACTAGAATTTGAATTTTTGTTCACATGTCGTTATTGCTTTTACTGCCATTTATTGTGTATTATGCTGTGTGTGCATTTTCCTACGTATCAGTTGTTTGTGCAAGGAAGACTTTACCTTTCTTCTGTTGTTATACAAGCACATACAATTTGGATCATTGTGGACATTACTCCACCCATCAAATACTTAGGTTAACAATTTTTACCTCCAGTAGCTGTTGCACATTGCTCCTTACATTGATCCAGCAGTTTCCTGCAACATCAGCTCTGCTGGGTGGACTGTATCCTGGTCTAAGTTGATGAACCTATTAATAAATGGTGGGTGGGTATCTCAGTTCAGACGGAAAGAGAGTTGTTTTCATAACATTGAACTGGGCAATTTTTCATCAATCAACTCTTTTTCTAATCAGCTAGTTCTTATCACAAACTATCTATGGGTGGTTCTGGAGGTAAAGTTTTTTCTTCCTTTTGGGTGATGGTGATAGTGGCTTGGGTGGTTGTGATGATTGCTGCTGCTTAATGAGCACTATCCTGGATGGATTAAACTCTGAAAACTGAGGAACCAGGATGATGGTTGATCTGGAGGTGGATAGTTTCCAGGGAATCCATGAATTCCCCTAAACAAAAAAAGTCATGCTGTTAATTTATTCGTTGATACAATTATGCTTATTGTAACACAACCACATCACTGCCCCAAAATGGATATTAGTTTTTCTTCATCATAACTGTACAATGACAGTCAATGCAGTAATAATAAGGAAATATAATTTTTTCTCACACATGACAGTTCAGGTCCTTGAGATATAGGATTCAATATAAAATGGTTTACCAACCTGGATGATCTGCTGTTCAGAAGTGTTTCTTTGGTATCTTTCATCACCGCACTTCTCACTGATGTTGCCCTCATTCGCGCCACCAGGCCCTTGCACACTCTTTTGTTGCATAGTTTTTGCATTTTGCACGCATTGCCTGCTTTACCGATAGGCGGAAGGAGCTTCATTAAAATATTCCCAAATGGAGTCTCTTTTACGGCCCTGCTGCCATTATAAGGAAAGAATGTATAAAACCTCAGATAGTAAACACTAACAGAATCAGACTGTCTTGGTCGGTGGCTATGCTGCAGTATTTGTGCTCAAAAGTTTCACTTTTCATTTTTCTTGTCTGCTTGCCCTTCCTCCTCCTCACACTTAGATTTCCACATTCTTTTTGTGTTGTGCAGATTATTCCACTCAAAACATTCAGAAACTATTGTCTAACTTCTTGGACTTGGCACTGAAGGGGTTTGATTCTGTATTCCATAGGTTTGTAGGAACAATAGGATTAATGTCTTTTTCTCAACTCTGTTCATGTTTGTAACGTTTTTGCTGTGAAGAAGAGGCTTGACCTCTGCGGAGTCAAATTCAGTTTTGAGAAACTGGTAAGTTAAGCGGAGCGTTCTGTGATAATTAGGAGAGAAAAACTGCCCACTAATCCACAGAAACCCTCTGGGAGAGCTTGGCAATTGTGAATGTTACACTTATACAGCTTTTATTCTACTGAGTTAAACAACTCAACTTTATATCATGATGGAAAAGAACCTTTTGGATGGTATAATATTTTCTCAAAAAGCAGTTTGTGAAAAAAATCCGATTTAAATCGAAAAAAATCCGATTTAAATCAAAAAAAAAATCAGATTTTTTTTTGATTTTTTTTTAAAAAAAGCATTGATTTTTATCCACCCTATTCAGTGGTCATTCCTGGGATGTTGTGCATTGAGTATGGTCCCAAGATACAATGTCCCAGACACTGATCTAGTCAATGATTATTAATATTTTACTTGTAAAACCCCTGTATTAGTGCAGTGCGTGTAGTGTTGGCGGTCTAGTAGATCCTCTCTACAGTACAGTGGGGTACTGCATCTCCTGTACTGTTCTTTACATGTGCCAGGATGAGTGGCTACTTTGGGCACCAGTTGAAGGCCCCATTTTTAGTGATGAGCGAACAGTAAAATGTTCGAGTTGAACTTTGAACATTAAATCATTCGAGTTCGTCGACCTCGAACCCTATTAAAGTCTATGGAAGAAGATGTTCTGGTTAATTTTTATACCTATACAGGTGAGGGGAATCCGCCGGGCGGGGAGAAAGTGACATGCACACTATCCAGGCGCATACGCGTTGATATGCAAGTCTATGGGCCGGGAAGCGCGCCCCGCCGCGCTCCGGCCCCCGCCCCTAATCCACGGCGGATTTGTGAGCCGGATTGCGCTCTCAAATCCGTCGGGAATAAGCCGTGTGAACACAGCCTAAGAGTGACAGAAAAAAATTGAGAGGCTAAAATACTTCATTCCTTTCAATGGCTAACTGATAAGATGAGGACAGCTTGCAAGCAAGGGCATAGCTATAGGAGGTGCAGAGTTAGCAGCTGCTACAGGGCCCTGCATCCTGAGGGGGGGGGCCCAAAAGCCTCTTTGACACATAAGAAGACACAGTTTGTATATGAGATTTGGAAATGGTGTGTTATACAATTACTGAACCCCCCCAAACAAAAATGAACTTTTCTCCACTCAGTATAATTTTCACCAACCAACCACTATTTAGAATATATTTCTTTCTATAGGAGAATTGGAGACGGTGATGATTTCACCCCCAATACTGCAAAAACTGAACTTTTGGGCACCGAGTATGATGTATATGACAGTTAGGTGTTGTATGAGCTTACAAATGTCGCTAAATAACAGCTTCTGGGTGTGGAAAAGATGCAGCCAGCAATAACAAACTCCCTAACTATTGCTGTCTATGGAGATGAAAATGGTATCTAACTAAGAGCAGTCTGTACAGTACAAAGAGTGAGCTGAAAATGGTGTTCACAAGGCAATACAGTGAAATATATATACCATGGTCATGTGATTTTAGCAGCCAGTGAGAGCCCTACATCTCAGCGATGACGTTTTTGACACTTCTCTGTGCTCTGCACTGATTGGATGGCCGCCAAAAGGGCAGAAAGCAGCTAAAAATTAAACTGGCCTGAGGAACGCCATGTCGAACTCGAACATCTACTCAAACAAACAGTAAAATGTTCGGTTCGAGTCCTAAAAAATCGAGATGTTCAACTTGAACTTAACTTTTCTCGAACGGTTCGATCAAAACTACCGATTTTCTCTACCGGGTACTTTGGGGTTTATAAAGTAAAACACCAAAAAAAGTTTCCAAAATCCCAATTTAAAAGAAAGTGTTTCCCAGCCTCCAGCTGTTTTTCCCCAACTTTTATATGAAATAAAATTTTCTTCATCTCTTTTCGCTATTTTGCAGAGAATTTTTTAAACCCCCCTTTTTGAACTATGTGGGAAAAATTTTTGGGGGTTTCAAAACCCATTTAAACCTTTTACCAAAGAGTTATGGTTTCAATTCAATATTTGCCCGGGAATTTAAAGTAATTTTTGTTTTTATGGGACCACTGAAAATAATAAAGGGGCCCGAAAAGTGATAAAACGAAGGGGTTTCATCAGGGATTTTTAATTGATGCTTTTTTTATAAATTATATGATGCATGTAAAAAATTTAAAGGGGGTTTTTTCCACGATGTAATTTTGGGACGGGGGAAATCCCCAAAATGGGTATTTAACCCCTTTTTAAAAAATAATGTGATTACAAAAAGTAAGGCTGTGAGAGCACAGCATTGCTCAGTTACCTGAAAGTTACATTAGACAGGGCCCCCGGGGAGCTGACAGGGAGCTGATCTGGCGCCTTGCGTTTTTGCCCCTTCATATTTTAAGACGGGGGAAAAAGAAGGATTTGGGGGGGGCCCTGGGGAGAAAGTGCATTTAATTACGGTCTGGCTTTTATAGAAAAATCCCCCTTTTGGAAAATTTTAATTATTTGAGAAAAAAATTTTGAGACCTCCCTGTTTTTCCCCTGCCCCCTGCTCACCCCCCCTCCCTCTCACACCCGGGCCCCCTTTAACTCGCAAGCTTTTGTTTTAAAATTTCCCCCGGGGTTGAAAAGGGAGGTAAGGAACTCGGTTCCTGGCAAAACCTCTTTAAAGTTGGCCATGGTCTGTTCTGACATCTCAACAATAGCCTAAAAAATTTTGGGAAAAAGTTAAAAATAACTTTTTCCTTTTCAATTTTCCTTTTCTAACACCGAAAATCCACATAGTAATAAGGCTATGTCAACCGCAAAAGGTTCAGTATTTACAATTTTGGCCAAAAATCCGACGAAACTCAGTGCTGTTAGCCCCTCAATAAAAAAAATTGTGCGTATTTCCACCACAGCAGGGATTTTTTCCCAAAACCCACGCCGCCGTCCGTCCGGGGGGAAGATAAAAACTTTTCTATCAAAAGTTTTTCCCGGGTACCCTTTCAATGTACAGGGGCAAATTTCCAAAAAATTCCAAACCGGAAAATTCTGCCCCTTTTTATAATGTTAGATGTGTAGCCATGGCCTAATAGTATACAAATATTTAAAGTTTTCATTTTTTTAAAGGTTTTGGGGTTTTAAAAATGTTTTTTTTTGGGATTGTGCAGCTCAGAGGGAACGGTGCCCAGGCCCCAATTATTTGCCCTCGCTCGGGGTGCTTGCAAGGGGTTTTGACAAAAAATAAAAAAGCAACGAATAACAAAGCAAAAAGTTCCCAAAAACAAACCTGCGATCCCAAAAAATTTATTGCATTTTCCTTCTATGTGTTTTTTTAAACTTCTATCTTGTCTTTTTCCTTTGACTTGAAATGCGGGATCCTGAAATAATTTTTTTGCCCTTCTCTCCAAAATACAAATGGGCTGTAGCCCAGAAAGGTATCCAAATTTTTTGGTTTTACCCTTGAAAACCGCGGTATAAAGGAATCCATTTCTGTTTTTTTGTATTAATGGGGGGAAAAAACCTTAACAGCAAAAAAACCCTTAAAGGGGGATGTATCAATTCATCTTTTTTCGTCTTTTTTCATTGTACTTTTAAATTTTCCCTCATTACTGAACCCAAAGGGGCGTTTCTTCCCCCTCCCAGCTGGGTGTTTTTTTAACTGAAGGAGGGGGGACAAAAAACCCCCCTTCACTGTTCACTCCCCCTCAGTGTGTTTTTTTTTGAGATCAGTGGGAGGGATAGCACTTTCCTTGCTCTAAACCCCCCCCCCCCCTCTGTCTGAGTCCTCATGTCACCCGGTCTTTTTCCCTCCCCTATTCATCTTATTTTGTAAAGCTGTTTAAAAAACCACAGGCCGCATTCAGCAAAACAGTTTTTAAGAACTCAGAGCACGATCTCTTCACCTCTCACAGCTGAGGTTTTTACAGTTGAATCCAGTCTTCTATAACTCATCCAGAGCAGCAAAGATCTGTCCCCCCCTTCCTTTTTTAAAAACGCAGCAGCAATTAAAGGACCCCGGGAAAAAAGTGCTGTTTTTTTTGATTGTTTGAAGCAGCTACAGTGTTAGTTTTGTTTCTTTTGGCTGGGCAGGGGTGAAATGTTTTCCGGGCCCCTTAAATTTTAAAACGAAGAGAGGGAAAGGGAAGGGGTCGCTCCCCTGAAATAAAACCCGGGGGGCCCCCACAGTTGTAAAAATTTGTAAGCTGTCAGCCAATTAAAAGAAGGGAAAAGGAATCCCCACCGGGGAAAAGGGGGGAAAAGGGGTTTTAAAACAAAAAAGAAAAATAAGGAAAAGTGAAAACAAACAGCTTTGGGAAAGGACAACCAAAATTTAAAAATTTTCCTATTTTCACACTGTCCCCTTTTTTCTGAAGATCAATTTTAATTTAAATGAAACAACCCCATTAAAGGGGGTGGGCTCTCTAAAAAGGATTGCTTTTTTAGGGTTTAAAAATCTTGCCCAAAAAAAAAGTCACTTTTTGCAATATAAATTTTCCCTTAAAAAGTGTCCTAAACCCATCCCCTTTGAAAACCCCTCTTGTAGGGCTGCATCCCGCTCCCAGGTCGCTATAACTAAGACCCGTTTTATCTCTCCTGATAGGCCGCCAGCACTGGGTTTCTATAGCTACAGACCTTGGGTTCTAAAGCAAACCTTTGTGGGAAACCAGAAAACACAACCCCTGAATTCAAAAATTAAAAAATGAGAAAACCCGGACTGAGGAAAAATAATCAAAAAAGTGAACAACCCCTTTTAAAAGGGAAAAGTTTGTCAGAAAAAAAACCGGTTTAAATCATGTTTTATGTTAAACATATTTTTAAGAATTCTTTATTTTTATTTTCCATGCCATTATTTTAGAAAAATCCTGAAATCTTGCAGACCACTGAGCATAATAATAGTCTGAAACGCCTTGCTCTGTAGAGAGAACTTTTTCAGTCCCTTTAAAATCGGGTCAGGCAGGATTTCACGAAAAAGGTTACACCAATGTGTATAGATCAAAACAGGATCCCCAAAAACCAAAACACAACAGGGGATAGTCACCAAACTAAATGTTTTTTCCCCTTTGGAAATTCCAAAAGGGGTGGAAAAGGGTCACACATTTCCCACTAATTTGCCAACCCGGAAAAAATAAGTGTATCCAAATTTAAAGAATTTCAAAATTTCCCTTTGTCCTTTTGAAAAAGAAATTTTTTTAAGGGTTTTATACTTTCCCACCATCCCACCCAAAGGGCCGGGAAGGTTTTTACTGAACAAAACCCCAAAACAAATTTTAAAAACTCCCTGACTAAATAATAAAAAAAAGACATATACAATTGTTTCAAAATCCCAAAACAAAATTTAATTTTAAATTTTTTTGGGCCCCAAAAAGAAAAAAAACTATACAACTGCAAATAGAACATTTAAAAACTTTAAAAAACACCACTAACCATCACATGCTGAAAATTACTCCGCATGTGATAGGGGCAGCTATATTAAACTTCTTCAAGCTGGTACATAGTAAATAATGCAGTGTTAAAGAGTGGTATACAGCAAGGAAAATCACCGAATACTAAAATCGCAAGGGGTAAGAGCCCCACCCTATTGATTTGGGAACCATTTTCTCCGGGGTCAAAATCAAATGACACTTTGCCATTAGGGTGGTGGCATCCCAGGGTAGCAGTTGACCATAGTTATCGGTATCTATTTCTTCTCACATATTGCATACTTTTATGAATATTTTTTGACATTTACTAATGAGAAGGAGTGTAAGAGAAGCCTGGACCCCATAGCAAAAAACCATACCTCTTAAAAAATATCATACAGTAAGGGGCAAATCCTTTCCCAAAATATGCCATCATACTGCTACTAAACAAATCCCACCATACCAAGACTAACATTACCATTAATGGTAGTACATAAGGACCCAATTATACCGCCAGAACACAACCATAAATTGCAACCACATGGTGACTGAATAATACCCCTATGCTATTAGTGAATAAAGATCGGTATGCAAAGATCAGTATTACCACCATATAGTGTCAGATACCAGTGTACACAGGCTCTGCAGACATATAAGTGATTACAGTGAAGTTACATCCTGGGACTCACAGGTGATGTCTCCTCTGATACGTTGTATATTTTCCTTTTCTTCTGCATTTTATCCAGACCTCCACGATGACTTCTCACAGCCACCACTTGTCCCTGTAGAATTTGCACAGAAATCTCTCAGAATCCTTATTTTTTCAGCACTTTCCTCACTATCTCCCATTTCTATAGGTTGGAGAACAGATACCGGCCATAACTTTGAGGCACAGTATCCTAGAGGGGTGGAAAGGAACAGTGGGCTGATCCCCTGGAGATTGTGCAACAGCTATGACGTGTAACCCTCAGAATCATATTACCAGGTAGGTAGGCAGGCAAGGCCCTCTATAGACAGGTAAACGGACAAGGCCCCAGGTACCCAGGTAGGTCAGTTGATAGGGCTTAGGTAGTTTGGTAGGCTTTAGGTAGGTAAGTAGGCCATAGGTTGGTAGATTGGCCACAGGTAGGTAGGTCCAGTCAAAAGCTTCCACACTGCAATCAGCGGGAAATTGGGGCCACCATTTTAGTGATTGGTGAAGGTTATGTGGTGGGGCCACCAGGCACTAACACTGTATCCAGTTTGATAAACCATATATTGTTTGTGTGAGTTGGGCTCCTTGTCCTCCAGAAGAACTTGCATAGGAGTAAGCAACATACAGGTTTTTACTTTTATTTTTGCTATGTTTATTCTGATGTATTGAAGAGTTTATGGAACTACCTATTAAAAATTCAAAAGTAAATGCAGAGTTGTATTTGGTCTATTGAACTGGATATATTGGGGATGGATATGAGCTTGGAGGAGGCTCTATTGCATAGACCAAGCTGGCGTTGCAATCATTTACCAAGCTGGTCACCCCCAGGCATTAGACATGTAGCACTTATCCTGTTTTAGGTGATAAATGTCTATAGTTTGAAAACCCCTATAATTTTTGGGCTTATTTTATGATTCATCAGTATGTGACATAACTGAAAAGCTGCCTGGCACTTTTTAAATTTTTTGGGTGGTGCCTTTGGTGCTTGTGTTCTCTTTATGGAATTGAACAGACATGCCTAAAAGACCTCGTTTGCAGTTCAACTATTCTTCTATATTGACGATCGTCCTGTGGAGCCAAAGAAGATGTTTTTGACCTTGTCTCTAACATCCAAACTTCACTTTGCATCCGGTGTGTTTTGTTTTGATTACCTATTGTTATCTGTTGGGTCATACATATTAATATAGAGGTTTTGTTTGGAAAACAGGGTAATACCAGATCGTGGCGGGGTTTAGAAAATGCCCCTTCCTTGTGTCAAAAAAACTAAAAAAAATCAGCAAGGTGGAAAGGGAAAAGCAGAAGTAAAAATTTTCTCTTTTGCTTGTCTACAGTCGACGACGTGGGTTTTTTTAACAATATACGTCTATTTTTCATTTTGCTGCTTTTTGTTACTTGGAGAAATATTCCCCGGGAGAACCATATTACAGACGGGGTAAAAGGGTTTGGGGTTCTTTTTCCCTTGGATTACCAGCGATTTTGTTTGTTTTCTTTTTAGTGTTATTTGTAAACCAGGGTAACCACCGATAGGTGGGGTCGTCCCTTTTGGACGGGGCCCCCTGCCTTTAGGAAGGGTTTGTAGCGACTGGTAAGGTATCGGGTTCTTTAAACATATTTTTTTGGGTTTGAAAATTCATCGGATAACGTTTCAAACATGTGCGCATAATAATATGCCAAACCGGTCATGTGATAATTCCCCTTATTTTCTGTACTTCTTAAGAAGTAAGTATATATATTTTCGCGGGTCACAAAAAAAAAAGATACGTATTTTGTTTTGGGAAAATTTGCTATTTTTTTTTTCAGAAATAAAATTTTAACTTTTTGCATAATTTAAAAAAATTTTTAAATTTTAGGGGTATATTTGGGCAAAGATTTTTTTCCCTATAAATTCCTGCACCATTTAAAACATATTTTTGTTTGAAAAACTTGATCAAATAATAGAAAACTATGTATCCCTATGTAGGAAATGCAAGCACTTTAGGTTAGTTTAAAGGAATGTATCTGTTTGGGTTTGGTGCGAAAGTTGATTTTTTTTCGTGGATTTTTTTTACAAAGATTCAAGGGGGAAAAAGCAGAATCTACTGGAAAGGTTTATCTGTAGATTTAGTGCAGAAGTAAAATATGCAATAAATCCGCAATTATATCTGGATAAAACCTATATATGCCTTTTCGATGTCATGTGTTGGTTTGTTACCAAAATACTGCCAACATGTGGTTGGATGACCACATGATGTGCTAAGGTATGTATATATGTGAGCAAATCAATACAAGGGGACTTGACAAATAATTGTTTATACTCTAGAGCAGAGGTGGGCAATTTAATTTTCCCATGGGGCCACTTACTATCTGATATTAATTAAATATTATCTTTATTTTGTGGGTCAGTAGAATTCCATCGATTACCAGATTTATAGTGAGTTTAATGTGTTTTACTAGTTTTTCTAAGACCAATAACCTATTCTGTCAGCTAAGCAATGTCAGGGATAGGTTGTTAAGGTTTTGTTTTTATCATTTTCCATTTTAGGGTGCTGATGACATTTCCACCTTTTAATTCCAATTTTATAGCAAAAGTGCGGTGACCAACACAAAGACACAATTCAGACATTTGTTTACGGAGATCATATCTAAAAATAATGTAGTTTTAAGTTTTTTTTATTTTTCCTGTCTCACCTGGGTATTTGTACAAGTGATCGCTAGTACAATATACTATGGTACTTGTGTACTACAGTATATTGTCATTCAAGCAATCCCCTATTAAACATTGCCTCTGGCCACAATTAACGTAGGTAGGTAGCTTGGTTAGGTAGATTAGAGTAAACCATACATCATGCAAAAGTTTCTGTAAGTGTAAAAAGTTGGACAGAAAGTTCTGCAGGAGGCAAACTAGACAGGAAAGTAAAGCGTTAAAGCAGAAAACTATGTGCAACCCTCACCTGACTACAGTGTAAAAAGTGAATGGTGTGTTCCCCTCACCTGCTCCTCGGAGATAGATAGCGTAGTTAACGTCTCTTCCAGGGATTCCAACGGAGCTCCAGTGCCACCCGAGTGCACCCGGACCAGGTACCAGTGCAGGAAAAAGTGGTTGTCTTTCCATTGTTTTTTTCCTTTCGGCCCAGACCGCCATGATGACTTCTCCCGGCCATGACTCCTCTCTGCAGAATTTACCACAGACATGTTAGAATCCTCACTTTTTCAGCAGCTCCTTACTTATAGGTATACAAGTCCCCTTAGGCAGGCACATAGAGATCCCCTCAGTTAGGCATATATGTATATCTCCCCTCGGTTAGGGAGGTACACACAGATCCCCTCAGGCAGGTACATATAGATCCCCTTAGTTAGGCAGGTAAACATAGATCCCCTCAGGAAGGTGCATCTAGCGCCAATAATGATAGTTAACTCTCTTCCTTCCCCTTCTGCCCAACACTGGCTGCGTGGCACGCTGCCAGCAAAGGGACGCCTGTCCGGCATCTCCTCAGCCGCACAGCCTATGACTGCCTACTCTAGAGGATTCTGTGGCCTGTGCTCATCACCCAGGGATGGGGTTGAAGAAAGACGCATCTGCTACATTCACAGCCTGCGCCCACGTGAGAACACTGTTCAGGAATATGCAGCTCAATATGGGTGACAACAAATGGGGGGGAAGGAGAGTAGAAAGCTGTCCAATCCAAACTTACTCCACTGTGCCCTGCATACAGCAGTGTAGAACTCTGCCTTTTGGTGGATGCATTTTCTTTTACAGTCCCAATCTTGGGATGGGGTATCTCCTAGTAAAAGTCTAAAAAAAGCCTAAGAAAGTTACAGAAACAGCCATGTAGTTCTGCAGCTGGAAAACCCCTTTAATAATTCTGCAATGGCACAAAGTTAATATTACTGAGCGATAACATGGATTCTCTCTTGGAGCATTACATTATAATTTGGTTTGTACATGTCTTATATGTAGAGCTTTTAGGATATTTTGTGAGTGTACATCTATTTCATTAAAGTTCTTAGTGAATTGACTTAAGATGTGCAAATTAAGGTGGCTCAAGAAGTAATTTCGAATTTATTTAGTACGGAGAGAAGATCTTAAAGCGCTATAATGATAACTCTGCGTCTGAAGCAGCATAGATTAAGATATTTTGAAACTAAGACAATGAGTCTGTTTGACCAGACGTTTTAATTAAAATTAATGCATAGTAATCCTTTGCTTTATAATTATTTTAAACTTTCTCTCCTTGACTGTTGTAAAATGATGAATTATTTTATAATGGTTCATCTTTAGACTCTATTGGCACAAAAAAAAACTGTGTGGATAATTGGGGCAACATGTATGAAAGGGGCTGCGCCAGTTCTATGGCGTAGCCCTGTTCTATAGATGTATGAACAGCCGCACTCCAAACTGGGGTGTTCTGGGGGCATCTTAAATATATAGAAAAGGGTAAATAAAGCAAAACAAAACAGTAAAGTATCTGGTAATAATCTTTATTTCAAAGGTTTGGCAGTTTTTATCTTCTGCCTGTTTACAGATGGTTTCCTATGTTGTTGACCACCTTTCTGCTTTAGCAGTCTCCTGATCACTCCCTTCTGTTTATTTAGCTTAGTGAGTAGGACTTGAACCCTACTGGAAGAGCTCAATAGCCATGTGCCCTGCTGTTTGCAGGTTTGCAGTGACACTGTTATCTATGTATTCAAATACACCGTTAACCTTTTATCTTCCTCTCATCAAATGCAGTTCTGCTAGCTCTCATTTATAACAACCTTCACATTATCTAGCAGGCACTGTACACATTACATGTACTATTGTTGGGAAAAAAACAAAACCAAATATGAACAAAAAAACAAACAAGTTTGAAAATCCAATAGATACTTTATTAATTCGAAAATAATAAGAGATATAATAAACAGAATTCACCCAAGATTAATTATGCTACTACCACTGGAGAATTTTAGTACATGAGTAATAACATCAGAATACAATAGGTATTGTAGGAAGGCACAAGGCCTTGTTATAGATGGGAGGTATGTGCCACCAAAATTCCTGTCTTTGGTGGAGTGAAGGCCAGATATTTGTGTCAGCGGCATTAGGCCACTGACACGTTTAAAGTTAGTATGGCTACGACAGCAGCAAGTCTGGGTCGGCCTTCACTGGAGCAGTCAAAGAGTGGGGTGGGATGACTGCTCCCACTCCAGGTCCAGGCCAGAGTTTTGGATGGTCTATGTAAGCTTGGAGGTCAGGTGAGCTGTGTGTGTGTTGTTCAGTTTCCTGCTAGTTACTGGAGAGTAACCACCTTGGATGCTGAGGGAAGCACTAAGGTCCTTTCTCGGAGCCGTGCCTTACACCACACTGGAGGGGTGAGAGCCCTTGTGGGCAACACGGACTGTGCCTGTGATATAGGTGCCTGGCGGTTGTGCCTATAGACTATGGTGGGACCCCTGGGTGTTGACTGAAGTAAGCCTTGTTTTTATTTGCTGCTTATGTTTGTTGGAGAAACGGATGCCAGGACAATAAACGCACCCGTTGTTTGCACAAATTTATGTGGTTTGCTTGTCTAACCGCCATTGGGAAAATCTTACCAAATATTGGGAAAAA